>VMDO01007653.1:0-89621 GCA_007922755.1 Pedetes capensis | reverse complement strand
CATTTCTTGAGTTTTCTAAAATTTTTGATAGTTGAAGCAAAATAATCATAGTGTGAGATGTGTTTCTAATTGTATACAAAGAAATGATTTAAGATAATTGTAAATAAAGGAGGGTAAGGATAACTAAAGAGATATAATTTTTATATTTCATTTGAATTCATAAAATAATAACATTGGTAGAATATGATAAGATACACACATATTCATATGTATAATGTAATACCTAAAATTACAACTAAAAAAGCTACACAATCCTTTGTATGCATGCTGTTTAGCTATAGTGTTTTGATGCACTCAAAACCATTTCAGATTGAAAGTTCTAAGAAAACCACAAGTAACTCAAAGAAGGAAAGAAAACAGAAATGAAGAGCCGAAAGAATAAAGACAAAATAAAAATGAAATTCCAGGCTTAACATATCAATAATTACATTTCATGTAAATGATTCAAGTACAATAACTAAGGGCTGGGGTTTAGCTCAGTTGGTAGGGTGCTGCCCTGGGCTTTCTGAGGCCCTGGGTTCGATCCCCAGCACTACAAAAACAGGAGAAAGATGTGGCAATCCATTCCTGAAGAAATCCCTAAACAATCATCCATTGAGAGCCTTATGAAGATTGCTATGAGTTGGACCTGACTCAATGGCACCTAACAACAACAACAATAACTAAAAGACAAAGATAGGCAAAGTGAATTACAAAACATCCTCCAACTATAAAAAAAATAGATAAACCAAGCCAGGCACAGTGGCACACACCTGTAATCTCAGAGAATCAGAAGGCAGAATTGGGAGGATCTTGAGTTTGAAGCCAGGTACAATTTAGTGATACGCTGTTTCAAAACGAAAATAAACCAATAAGGGGATGAAGTTGTGGTTCTATGGAGAAACACTTGCTTAGAGAGACCCTGACTCAAAATAAAACATAAAAACTGGACTGGGTATGCAGCTCAGTGGTAGAGCACTTGCAAGATATGTGAAAAGCCCTGGGTTCAACCCACAAATACAATAATAAATAAATAAATCATGGAAATAATCAAAAGAAAGAAAGAGTGGCTATACTAATAGCAGATAAGGTGATCTTCAAAAATCACTAAGGAAATCGCTAGAAAGAGAGTGGGACATTCTCAATAATATACTGATAAAAGGATAAACCTACCAAAAAGACAGAAATCTTAGATGTGTACACACCAAATAACAGCTACAAAAGCTGTGAGAAAGAAACCAGCAGAACAAAAACAAAATATAAAGGATCCATTGTAATATTTGGGCTGGGATTTAGCTGAGTTGGTAGAGTGCTGCACTGCTGTCTCTGAGGTCCCGAGTTCAATTCCCAGCACCGCAAAAGTGGAAGAAGGGCCTGGCAATCCACTCCCAAGGCAATCCCGAAACAATCTGCAATTGAAAACCCTATGAAAGTCGCTATGAGTCGGATACCGACTCGACGGCACCTAACAACAACAATAACAATATTGTAATACTTGGGAGCTTAGCACCCTATCTCAACAATTTATTGAAAATCTAGACAATAGCTGAGTATGGTGGCACAGGCCTGTAATACCAGCTATATAGGAGGCTAAAACAGGAGGATTACGAGTTCAAGGACTGCTTGGACAATTTAGCCAGACCCTGTCTCAAAATTAAAAAAAGCTGGGGAGCTAGGTGCTGTGGCCACATCTATTAATCCAGTGACTTGGAAAACTGAGGCAGGAAGATCCCAGTTGGATCTCAAAAGTAGCCTGCACAACCCTGTCTCAAAATAAAAACTAGAAAAAAGGCTAAGTGTGCAATGGTAGAGTACTTCCCTAGCATAAACAAGGCCCTAGGTTCAATCCCCAGTACCAAATAAATAAATAAATAAATTTAAAAAATTTTAAATTTAATAAAAAAAAGAAAGAAAAGAAAGAAAGGAAGGAATAAAGGAAAAAAGAAAAAGAAAAACTAAACAGCAAGGAAGCAAGGATATAGAAACTCTCTACATGATCATTAACCAGCAGCATTTATCTAATACTTTAAAATACCTATCTCTAGAAAAAAAGGAAATTATTTTCAAGGCCCATGCACCATATACAAGGAAGACCCTATCTTAGGCCAAAAAATAACCTTAAAATTATAAACTAGCTGAAATTGCAAATACTATATTTTCTGACCAAGATGGCACCAAGCTAGAAATCAATGAGAGTGAGTTCAGAAAGTCTCCACACATTTGGAAACTGTGTAGCCTATGTACCAATAATCCATGAGTCAAAAATGAGTATCCACCTGTACATTTAACTAGATGAAAAATTAAAATACAATTTATCTAAATTTGTGGGACACTGCAAAAGCAGCACTGAGGGAAACATAGAAATTAAATCAAAACATTAGAAAATAAAACGATTTCAAATCAATAATCTAAGATCCCTCATCAAGAACCTAGGAAAACATCAGAATAAACCCAATGTAAATAAAGAAAGGAAATAATAAATATTCAAGTAGAAATCAATGAACTTGAGAAAAGAGAAGCAACAGAAAACTCATTGAAACGAAGAGCTGATTTTTTGAAAACATCAATAAAATTAATAAGCAGCTGCTAAGATTGAGTAAGGAAAAAACTGAAGACACAAAATACCAACATCATACATGGAGCAGAAGATTCCAGTATAGACCATATAGATATGCCAAAAATCATAATTTAGAAATATTATGCATGATTTTACACAAATAAACTTGAGAAAGTAGGCAAAATAGATCACTTTCTCAAAAAATGTAAATGGCCACTACTCACCCATATGAAATACACTGTAATAGCCTTGTAAATATTTGGGATATTGAATTCAACAATTAAGAAATTGAATTGAGTATTGTGGCACACCCCCAAAGGTCTGTCAGTTTGCCGCACAGTGGGGGCTTGTGTGTTGCGATGAGGCTGAGAGCTCTGCCACTTTAACCTCGGACATGAGCAAGGTTACCCATGGAGGACAGGTTTTCAGTTGAGCTTCCAGACTAAGACAGACTATGGAGTAGGAACTGGCGAGCCACTCCCGAAACAACTAGCCATTGAAAACCCTATGGATAGCAAAGAAACACTGTCAGATATAGTGCTGGAAAATGAGCCCCCCAGGTTGGAAGGCACTCAAAAGACTACTGGGGAAGAGTTGCCTCCTCAAAGTAGAGACTACCATGATGACTGAAATGGAGTAAAGCCCCTGGGTGCTTAACTCGCTGATGTGCCATGACTCAAAATGAGGAGAAACATCTGTAAACACCCATTAATAAATGGAACATGGAATGTATGTAGTATGAATTTAGGAAAATTAGAAATCATTAAAAGAGAAATGGAGCAGATAAACATCAGGCATCAGTGAGCTAAAATGGACCAGCATAGGCCATTTTGAGTCAGATAATCATATGGTCTACTATGCTGGGAATGATAAACCCAAGAGAAATGGGGTTGCATTCATCATCAAAAAAGACATTTCAAGATCTGTCATGAAATACAATGTTGTCAGTGATAGAATAATATCCATATGCTTACAAGGAAGGCCAGTTAATATGACTATTATTCAAATTTATGTACCCACCACTAAGGCCACAAATGAAGAAAGGGAAGACTTCTATCAGCTTCTGTAATCTGAAATAGATCAAACATGCAATCAAGACATACAGATAATCACTGGTGACTTGAATGCAAAGGTTGGAAACAAACAAGAAGGCTCGGTAGTTGGAAAATATGGTCTTGGTGACAGAAATGAAGCTGGAGATCACATGATAGAATTTTGTAAGACCAATGACCTCTTCATTACAAATACATTTTTTCAACATCATAAATGGAGACTATACACATGGATTTCACCAGATGGAACACACAGGAATCAAGTTGACTACATATGTGGAAAGAAACGATGGAAAAGCTCTATACAAAATGTGAAAACAAGACCAGGTACTGACTGTGGATCAGACCATCAACTTCTCATATGCAAGTTTAAATTGAAGCTGAAGAAAATTAGAACAAGTATACGAGAGCCACGGTATGACCTTGAGTATATCCCACCTGAGTTCAGAGACCATCTCAAAAATAGATTTAATGCATTAGACAGAAATGACAGGGGACGAGAAGAGTTGTGGCATGACATAAAAGATATCATTCAAGAAGGAAGCAAAAAGTTCTTAAAAAGACAAGAAAAAATGAAAAGACCAAATTCCATGTCAAAAGAGACACTAGACCTTGCCCTCAAACATCAAGCAGCTGAAGCAAAAGGAAGACATGAAGAAGTTAAGGAACTAAACAGAAGATTTCAGAAGGCAGCTCGAGAAGACAAAAACAAATATTATAATGACATGTGCAGGGAGCTGGAGGCAGAAAACCAAAAGGGAAGAACACGCTCTGTGTTTCTCAAGCTTAAGGAAGTGAAGAAACAATTCAAGCCTGGAGTGGCAGTAGTGAAAGATTCTACAGGGAAAATATTAAATGACTCAGGAATCATCAACAGAAGATGGGAAGAATACACAGAGTCATTATACAAGAAAGAATTGGTAGATGACCAACCACTCCAAGAGGTTGCATATGAAGAGGAACCAATGTTGCTAAAGGATGAAGTGGAAGCTGCCTTGAAAGAACTGGCAAAACACAAGGCTCCAGGAATTGATGGGATACCAATAGAGATGTTTCAACAAACAGATGCAGCCCTGCAGGTGTTAACATGTTTATGCCAACAGATTTGGAAAACAGCTACTTGGCCAACTGACTGGAAGCGATCTATATTTGTGCCTATTCCCAAAAAATGGGGATCCAACTGAATGTGCAAACTATCGGACAATATCATTAATATTGCACACCAGCAAAATTCTACTAAAGATCATTCAGAAGCAACTGCAGCAGTATATAGACAGGGAATTACCGGAAAATCAAGTGGGATTCAGAAGAGGGTGGGGAACCAGGTACATCATTGCTGATGTCAGGTGGATAGTAGCTGAAAGCAGAGAATATCAGAAAGATGTCTATCTATGTTTTATTGACTGTGCAAAAGCATTTGATTGTGTGCATCATAAAAAATTATGGATAACACTTTGGAAAATGGCAATACCAGATTACCTAATTGTGCTGGGGAGAAATCTGTACATGAACCAGGAGGCAGTTGTTCAAGTAGAACAAGGAAACACTGACTGGTTTAAAGTTGAGAAAGGTGTGCGCCAGGGGTGTATACTTTCACCCTATCTCTTCAATTTATACACTGAGCAAATAATACGGGAAGCTGGACTTTATGAGGAAGAAGGTGGCATGAAGATTGGAGGAAGACTCATTAACAACCTGCATTATGCAGATAACACAACTCTGCTTACTGAAAGTGAAGAGGATTTAAAATATTTACTGATGAAGATCAAAGATCATAGCCTTCAATATGGGTTACGACTAAACATCAACAAAACAAAAATCCTTACAACTGGGTCAGCACACAACTTCACAATAAATAGAGAAAAGATTGAGGTTGTCCAAGATTTTGCTTTGCTTGGCTCTATAATCAACACCCGTGGAAGCAGCAGTCAAGAAGTCAAAAGATGCATTGCTCTAGGAAAAGCTGTGTCAAAAGCTCTCTTTAGAGTATTGTAAATCAAAGATGTCACATTGAAGAGGAAGGTGCGTTTGACTCATGCCATGGCATTTTCAGTGGCATCATATGGTTGTGAAAGCTGGACATTAAACAAGAGAGACAGAAAAAGAATTGATGCTTTTGAATTGTGGTGCTGGAGACGTCTATTG
Organism: Pedetes capensis; assembly: GCA_007922755.1. Taxonomy (NCBI): domain Eukaryota; kingdom Metazoa; phylum Chordata; class Mammalia; order Rodentia; family Pedetidae; genus Pedetes; species Pedetes capensis. The sequence goes on along the minus strand of VMDO01007653.1, from coordinate 83,888 downwards.
AATATACCATGGCCTGCCAAAAGAACCAACATATCTGTCCTAGAAGAAGTGCAACCAGAGTGCTCCTTGGAAGCAAGAATGGCCAGACTGCATTTTACATATTTTGGACATGTAGTCAGGAGAGATCAATCCCTGGAGAAAGACATCATGTTTGGGAGAGTGGCAGGTCAACGCAAAAGTGGAAAGCCCTCCACCAGATTGGTTGATACGGTGACTGCAACAATGGGCTTAAACGTAAATAAGATCATTTGCCTGGCACAGAATTGGCAAGTGTTTCGATCTGCTCTACAGAGGGTCACTACGAGTTGGACTGGACTCGATGGCACCTAACAACAATAACAACATTGTGGCACATGCCTGTAATCCCAGCGTTCAGGAGGCAGAAGCAGGCAGATCAGGAATTTGATGCCAGCCTGAGTTATATAGGGAGATCCTGTTTCAAAACAATGTAACAAATCAAACCAAACCAAATGAAAACAAAACAAAACAAAACAGAAAAAAAGAGAAAAGAAAAAACTCAAGAGGCCTTATAAATACAGCTGTTGCTGTTAGTAGATGCTGTCAAGTCAGTGTCTGACTCATAGTGACCCTACATACAACAGATGAAACACTATTGTTAGTGCTTCTGTGCTATTCACAGGGTTTTCAATGGCTGATTGTGTTTTGCGAGTGGGTGGCCAGGTCCTTCTCCCAAGCCTACAGCACCAGGTATTCCCAGGTGGTCTGTCATTCAAGTACTAACCAGGGCCAACCCTGGTTAGCATCTGAGATCTGACAGGATTAGATGCCACAGTGATGTGGCTGCAGGCATAAAAATAGTTAACATGATTTATTTCATGCAGATTTCAACTATGAGTAAAACGAAAATCCCACCAAATATTACTTTGTTATTTAATGATCAATGATGATTCATTTTTGACCAATGGTTTAAGTATGTCACCACCAACTAACAAACCAAGCTAACTGTATCTAAGACTAGACAATAGTTGATTTTCAGTACCAGCTCAGTTGAATTTGAGATTCAGGCTTTATCATTTCAATTACATCATGATCATGACTTGTAAAAGAGAGTTCAATGAAATAACATAAATTATGCTACTATAATTCAGTGAAGGGAGCAGCATAGGGATTCCTAGTTTAATTTGGGTATATTTATACCTAATTGTCAGTCTTACCTTGAGCAATCTCTTAACCTCCTTGAGTTGGTAATTGGAAAAAAGTTGCATGAGATTATTTTATGGTCTTTTCCTTTTAGCTATAATATTCTTTGATTCAAATCCAGTATGCTTCATCAGAATAAGATTAAGGGGATAAGTGGCTCTGGTATCTTTGGCAAACTGGATTTTCTAATGACCGTCACAGCAGTATTCATGTCCTAGCACATGCTCTCCATAGAAGATGATTTTGATAACCTATTGGAAAGTGAGGTATCTGGTCCATCCCCTTAAATCTGAGGCTGGATTTTTCCATGTCTCAATTATGAGAGCATAGGAAAAATGATGGTTGCCCGAGTTCTAAAGCTAGGTTATAAAAGGCAATAAAGGTCCTACCTGGACTCAGTCTCTCTGTCCTTTCTCTCTCTGTCTGTCCTTTCTCCCTCTCTCTCTCTCCTCTCTCTCTCTCTCTCTCTCTCTCCTTTCTCTCTCCTTTCTCTCCCTCTCTCTCTCTCCTTTGAAGACATGATCTGCAGGGTAGTAGCTCTGAACTGTCATGGTGGAGATCACATAGAGACATCACAGAGAGCTACAGAGAGATGCCCAAGTAGCCCCTGCAGTTTACAGATGTTCAATTCTTTCCAGCTTGAGCTCTATACATGTGAGTCTGGAAACCTCTATGGTGGTACATGGAGCCATGAGACTGCAACTTCATGACATACCCTAGATCAGACCCACAGGACTGAATTCCTCCTAGATGACTGACTTACAGAGATCATGAGAGATCATAAATGATCTTTATTGTTTAAACCAACTAAATATTCTGGTAATTTATTACATGCTCACTGTTGCTAGAACAGTACTCCCCTAGGGATTCCTAAAACATTGCTGGATATGTGGCAAGACAGGGAAATTGTACTTAGTAGAATACCTTGGTGTATATGAGTGGGTAAATGTTAATCTATGTCCTATCAATAGCCTCATCATCTTAATAGCATCAATATTTGAAGGGTGTTTATTTTACATTTTCATAAAACTTCTAGTCAGAAGAATGAGGTGGTACAGTCAAAACATTAGCTAATCATATCTAAGACCACCACCTTGAGTTTAGGTCATTTTCACACAACCTACTAAGAAGCTGAAGAGTAAGGATCTTAGGGAGGCTCATCAAAGAGAGCTCCTCCCCATATACAATACAAGAAGCTTGACCACTCATAGCTCCATGGCACCTATTCCTAGTACAGTGTGGCATGGCCTTTTTCTGTGCTGGGATGCTAGAATTCCAATGAACACATAGGTACTGGATCCATGCCGTAGTGGTGGTCTCTAGACAGGGTATCTCTATCTTAATATTGTTCAAAAGCATTTACTCCTAGCTTTGTTAACAGTTTATAGATCTCTGTCTTTGTCATGTACCTTGTGCTATATGTTTTATGGCACGTGCTTTCCTGTTCTGTTTTATCAGTAGCAGTGGGGGGAATGCACCCCCACACTGTTCCCTGTAGCCTGAGGAGCTCCCCAGTTAGGGACCTCCACTCAGGTGGGGCCAGGACCTTGGCTGTGTCACAAGAAAGAATTTCAGGATGAGACACAGTGAGACAAAATTAGTGAGTTTTAAAATTAGGGATAAGAGATGGTACACACTTTAGATATAAGCATGGGCATTCAGAATGAAAAAGAGCTTTTTAAGAAATGTATCATAGTATATATCCAAGACATGCACACAAGCTTCTCAAGAGACAGAGTTACTTAAGAAAAGAACCATAGCACACACACAAGACATGGATGCAGGTTTCTTAAGACAGGTAATTGCATTTACATGTTTGAACAATAACTATATATATGATTTTGTAGCTTAAGTACAAGAAAACATAAGAACTGGTTTACCTACTCTATCTTAAAGAATATCCTGTTTTGTAAATGAAATTGTAAGGTGGCTTTATAAGGTACATTGTTTAGGCTTAGGGATAAAAGAGAACTGCTAATTAGACAAAAATATAGCCCAAAATGGGTTGAAAGACGTTCCATTGTGTAGAGGATTTAAACAATTAAATAGAAATATTTTGATATACTTTCCACCTAAGAAACTTCTTAGCAAAATGAGATTATAAAGTGGTCCAGAAGATGCGTTATATAAATTAACAGATTAGAAAAAAAGAGTCAAGGAAATCTAGGCATATATTGACTGCCAACATGATCCAGAATCTTGTTTGTGAGATTCTGAGAGGCTGGAATTACAGAGGAGAAAGGTTAAACTCTAAGGTCACATACATTTTGACCCTAAGCACAGCTTATTGCTGTGTGTCTAACAATAATGTCACCATGCAGGCAGTCTTTCCAGTGGTTTTCTCGTCAGTTGTGTTGAAATTCTTGACTCTCAGCCAGTGAGACTTGAACCAAATCCTGAGGTGAGGGTTCTTTTCCCTTCCTGTGTCCCCTTAATTCTCCTGTCTTTCTACCTTGCCTAGGTTTGACCTGTTTAGTGCACTCCCCAGTGAACATGACATACTATATGTTGGAGCAGAAGCTTTAAATAGGATTACATAGTGCCCCCTAGATTCTTGCCTCTGTTCTCTGCTTAGGGGATTGCACATTCCAGAGCCTTCTCCTTTAGCCTGGAAGTTTGGTTGAGAAGATGGAGCAGAATTACAGCTAGAGCAGAATCCTTTTGGCCTGAGGATCACATGTGAAATGAACAAGAAATAAACTTTTGTTTTGTATAGCACCTAGATTTTGGAGTTGTTATTCTAGCAAAGCAATCTAATACACAAATCTAAAAGGTCACTCACAGAGGTGTATCCATATAGAGGTTTAGAATAAAGGGACCTTTATTGTTACTCTACAAGAATATATGGCTTGGGTATAGCTCAGTGGTAGAGCACTTGCCTAGAATATGTGAGGCGCTGGATTCCATCCCCACCACTGCTAACAAGCTAACTAACTAAATAATAAAAATAAAGTGAAGACAGATTTAATAAAGAACATATGTAGTTATGTGTATGTATATTAATAAGGACATTTGGTATAAATTCAATAATTCTATATTGGATATTTTAGTGATGTTGAATCATCCCATAATACATATTATTTGGAAAGGCAACTTTTGCCAGGTGTCATGGAACACACCCCTCATCCCAGCTAGTGGAGAGGCAGATGCAGGAGGATTGTAAGTTTGAGGACAAATGAAGCCTATGCAACTTAGTGAGACCTGTCTCAAAAATAAAAAAATGCCTGGAGATCTGGCTCAAGAGTCGAACACTTGCCTAACACATGTGAGATCCTAGGTTCAACTCCCCAGTACTGCAAAATATAAAAAATTAAAAAACAAATAAAAAAGGAAAGACAACGTTTGGTTGGCTGTATTATATTTATTATATTTTATTATATTAAAAGCAAGTGAGTGAATTTAATTTACTATTCTGTATTTGACAACACCTTTTTAAGGACAGTACAAAAAATGAGTGGAGGAAATACTTTGTTAATCTGTCTTGGATTGGTAGATGTCTGCATTAATAAAGTTTGATTTCAGGTAGCAGAATTCCCAATCATGCTAAATTACATAAAGAGTAATAATGATTATTATATACAAATATGTGTGTGTGTGTGCATGTTAGAAGAGGCAAATTAATTTGCTTGTGTAATAAAAATACAGTTTGAGTCACAGCTGGAACTAAGATTTCAAACAGGGGCATCTGTGTTTCTCTCTCTCTCTCCCTCTCTCTCTCTCTCTTTCTCCTTTCTTCCTTCTATCTTAAGAATTCTACAAGAAGATACTGAGACTAAGAATATGAGATGAGTTTGCATAAGGAAAAAATTAAAGTGATATCTTCTGACAAGGGCTAGATTCTAGGCAGACAAGATCATGCAATTCAATTGCAAGAGTAAATCCCTGAAGAGTATGCTTCAGACAGTGCAGATGTTCGCTCAACTGCAAGAGTGAAAAGAGTTAAATCCAGGACATTTGTTTTGGAGAGTAAATTGAACCTATTTGGGGCCAGAGCTGAATTGTTTAGCATCACAAAGGAAGGGAAAGGAAAGATATCTCCTCCCATTCATATAGCACACAGGCACTCCATGAAAGGAACTTTAAACAAGTGTTTAAAATTGCCTGTCCAAAGGGGCCAGGATAAACTTTTGAGCTTGGGGAGAGAGGTTCTGCTCAGAACTTGCTTCAGCACTATCTGTGGGGTTTTGGGTTCTAAACACATTCTGAAGCCTTGATGCCCCATATTGAAGTGTGAAGAATTAGAGAGCTGTCTATCAGGAACTAGCATCAGTAGGTCAGGAACCTTCTCCCACTTTAATTCTTCTAGCATTACTTTATGTGCATGATTCAGTGCCTTTCTCTTTCATTTAAAAAATGAAATCGAATATGTAAAAAGCTTTTTAAATACAGTCTCCCAGGTGTCTGCTGCAGCCTCAAGCCCTTTCTTTCTTCTATTGTTCTCTTAATTGTTACTTCAAAACAATTAGTTGGGTATTCATATGCAAATGTATGCAAATGGAGGGGCTCAATGTAAGAGATTTTCACCATTAGTTAATTTCTACTTTTGGGTCTACTGATAAGATCTGCAAAACGCTTTTTTTGTACCCTACTCCTTGAGGCATAAAAAAGAAAGGGTGGCATGAAAGCCATCTAAATATCTCAAAAGTATTGCCATTGTTAAGATCATTCTTCTACTTGGAAAGTGGTTTTTAATTGTTTTCTCTATTGTTTGCCTTGCTCTTTCTCACAGACAATGTTATGGTGACACTTCCAGTAGTTGTCACTAGATTTGTTACCCAGGATCCAGAGTGGCATTTTGAGTATTACAATCAATATGGGAATGGACTAGGAGGGAATGGAATGATCAACAGAAAAATAAATAGAATTTGATTGATTCATAGAAACCATTGTTTCAAGGCATCCCAAGGTAGTTATTAAATATCATAAGTGGAAGGAGATCCAGTGAATAAATGAGATAAATATTTTTGAAGCTTCCGTGAATCATTAATTTGTAGAGTAGTGGAAATAATTAAAAATCTAACGTTACAGTTTTCCTTGATGCACTGGTTAAAGACATTTACTACATCTTTGTCACTCTACCATTAAGAGGTATTTTCCATGTCCTTAAATCTGAGTTTACCTTAAATAATTACCCTGACCAATGAATGCAGCAAAACTGGCCTTTTGAGACATATGAGGCTAGGCCAGAAGAAGTTGTTGATGTAAACACAGCTCTTGTTCCCAAAGGAATAAGAGAGCATTTATTCTAAACCAGCCACTTGAGAGTGATCATTGCCCAGGAATTTGGACTCTGGTTAACCTGAACGACATGCTCCACTGTGGAAGAGGTTATATGAACTTTTATAGGTATGGAACAAAAGAAAGCCATAAATCAATACTTTTACCAAATATAGTGGTCAGGACATTGGGTAGGCAGGTTGCAACAAAGCAGAGAAACCTCTTCTATGGGTTTTAGATGTTGTAACATTCTGACCTTTAGGTTAGTGCAAGCTGATGATCTGTTAAGTAATACATTCCAAAAGTTTTCCCTAATAGTCACAGGGATGGTATATCAGATGCAGAGGTTGGAAATTGACGGTTATTAAGGGAACTAAAGAGAGCCCAATACAATTTTGGCTTTCATTCTGCAACATTCCATCTCTCCACAATCTCAAAGTTCTAGTCAGTCCATCAGTCTGCAGATGTGGCTTCTTTAGATAACTTTAGTTCACAGAGTCTTGCAGCTTTCACTGGGCTTAAACAACACTCCCTCTAGGAACTCAGTTGCTCAGCTATAAGGAAGTCCAAGCAGCCTGTGGACAGGCCCGCATGGATCACAACCAAGTTACTCTGCCAAAAGATTAGGCTAAGCTCTCAGACAGCATTCAGGACCAACTTGCTGGCCAGGTGAGTGAGTCATTTTGGAAGTGCATCCTCTTGTGCCAGCCACACTGCCCAGCTACCATCTCAGGGAACAGACAGTAGACACCCAGGTAGGCACTTCTTTACTTTCTCATCCACGAAATCATGCTCCAAGTAAATTGATTCAGGCCACTAAGTTTTGGAATAGTTTGTTATGTATCAACAGGTAATAAGAATGCTGATGGAGGATTAAAACAAATGCATACAAGCCCAGTTTTCTTTGTGAAAACAGTCTTTCAGTCCTGTCCTTCTATATGTAAAACTTTCTTTGCAAAGCTACATACATGATCGACTTAAAGAGAGTTTAAACACAGGAAATGATTAAACTTAGTTTACGATGCAAACGAGCACATGTAATTGGGAAGGTTCTCTTCTCCACATTTTGCATTTAGCTCTTTTGGTCTCTATTCCCCAGTAAAGGGTTGGGGGAGAGGGAGGGACACAGTGCTGAGGATAAATGTGCTGGCTGAGACTCCAGTGTCCTCTGTACAACCTACAGATGCCTCAGTGACTAATCTTCATCTGTAGATAATTCAGAAACAGGGCAGATCCCTTGGATTTGAAAATGGGAACTAAAACTCATCCATCTTCTCCTGATGGCTAAACAGGCTATTATTAGCAGGTCAGATGATTTAATAGGCTGGGGATGGAAAGGCGAATGCTGATAATTAAACACTCCAGAGTTCTGTTCGAAAGCCAGTGTCCTTTAACAACATGCCTAAGGTTTGTTTGCTTTTCAAACACTCCTTGTTTACTTTCATGTCTCTGGAATGTGTTCAGGTATCAACATAAAGTTTTGTGACGAATAGAGATGTTGCTGATCAAACCAATGGTCAATGGTTAGGGCGACATGTTACATGAAATGACCTGTTCCTGAATGAGCTTTGTAAATTTACAAATATATGATTCTAAAACAAAACTTGACCGCAAGGTCTAATGGGGTGAAATGGAGTGATACAAAATATTTTATATTGGCTCTTGTGTCTCACCTTGAACACAGTTAGAACATCAGCTATGAACTAAATAGCACTTTTCCTCAGACTTCATCCTAGATTCTTCATCTCTGTTATATCTCAGAAGCTAAGCAGGGTAGGGCCTGTTTAGTACTTGGATGGGAGACCGCCTGGTAACATCAGGTTCTATAGGCTTGGGAGAAGGACCTGGCAATCCACTCCCAAAAATCAGTCTGCCACTGAAAACCCTATGAACAGCAGAGACACACTGACAATAGTGTTTCATCTGTTGTACGCAAGTTTGCTATGAGTCAGATACCGACTCGACAGCACCTAACAACAATGTGATGGTATTTGGAGGTGGGACCTTTGGGAGGAAATTGGGTTATGAGGGAGGAACCCTAAGGAAGGGCTCAGGGCCTTTCTAAGAAGATACAAGGGAAAGCTTACTTCTTTTCTTCCTGTCTCCTTCATGTGAGGAAATCAGGACAAGCACTCTCACCAGACATCTGGTGGCACCCTGCCCTTGGTCTTCTCAGTCTGCAGAGCTGTGAGAAATGAAAGTTTGTTGTTTCAGTCTTTGAGAGTCTGATATAGCTGCCTGTGACAGTTCCAAATGGTGATGTCCCCTGAAGGTTCATGTTTTGGGGGCCTGGCTGTCAGCTGATGAGCTTTTAGGAAGTGGTTGGATCCTGGCTGTGCTGATATAATCAATGGATCAATCCCTTGATAGAAAAAGAATATGATAACATTATTGGGAAGTGGTAGAAAGTGGGAGGCGGAGCATTGTTGGAGCAAATAGGTCACTGGGAGTATGACTTGGAAAGAGGTCCTTTGCCCCTTCTTTCTTTCTTGGTTACCATGAGGTGAGAAACTGTGCTCCCCCATGCCCTTCCACCATGATAGTCTGTCACCCTGCAAGCCCAGAAACAATGGAACCAGCCACCATGGGCTGGAACTTCTGACGCCATGAGCCTAAGTAAATCTTTCCTCCTTTTAAGATGTTTCTCTCAGATATTTGTCATAGCAACAGAAAAACTGACTTACACACAACCCAAAAAGACCAAGATAATATCTCTGGTGTCTTAGTTTGTTCATTTGAAATTGAGGGCCAGACATGGTGGCACAGGCCTATGGTCCCAGTGACTGGAGAGGCGAAGATAGGAAGCTTGTAGGTTCAAGTCCAGAGGCAGTCAGTGAAATTTATTGAAACTCTTTCTAAAAGTGAAAAATAAAAAAGGGGCTGAGGGGCAGTGGTGGAGCACTTGTCTAGCATGCATGAGGTCCTGGGTTCAACTCCTAGTACTGAAAAAAAAAAAAAAAAAGAAAAGAAAAGAAAAGGAGAAAAGAGAAAGAAAGGAAGAAAATGAAGAATGCTTGATTTTAATTTTAGTCCTTCAAGGACTAAGGTTTGGTCTACAAATTTCATGGTCAAACCAAATTCTTCTTTCAATTATAAATTGGCTTATGAATTGGTGAATAGGAAATGGATATTTTGCTTTAGGCTATGCATTTATTTGCTTAGCCCTCTACATTTACCATATTACTTGGCATTGCTTTAAAAATATTGTTATTTTTATAATTGTAAATGTTTATTTTAATCATGACTATGTGCCAATCGCATTGCTCATAGATAGATTTACAAGTATAATTTGATGTATTCATTCCAACAACTCATTGAGGCAAGATATAATCAGCTTTATTTTACAGATGAAATGATTGGATCTCTGAGAGCCTTCATAATTCACATAAGAGTGGGAGAACTCAGACTCAGATCTGGTTCTGTCTGGTGCCAGAGCCCATAATCTTTTAGGTATTTGCCACATGACCATTTATTTTAATGCCTACCTTCAGCTTCAAGACCAACAGGGGCTTTTTAAAGCAAAGACTTTTAATTATATGTATAATAAGACCAGAAACAATGTAAAATTGAAGACTGCAAAGATAGCAAACTCCAGGAGAAGGGTTGTTCTGCATGGCATGATGTTTGCATTGATCTCTGGGGTGATTTATTTCACTCTCAGCTTGGAATAGGCTTCAGGGGAGATTTCAACTATAGGATAGGGAAAGAAAAGAAAACAGTTTTCCAGGAAAATATCTTTCCTTCTCTTCTAAGGCAAGGGCTGCTATCTGTGACTCGCTGTGCATTTGTGGTTCTTCCAGGGAAGGGACTTAATTTTTGTCAGTGGTAGAATTGCCATCTGGACATTGCTGGGCTGTTTTATGTTTCTGGAATTGCAAATTCAGATTCTGCTTTCACAATAGATGGCCGTTGTTCTGAGAGAGTCACCACCATGAACTGCAGTTAAATAAATGGAGAACAAATTGACTCTCATTCCTCAGGAGGCTACAAATCTGAATCCTGCCTTTCTGCCCCGACTAGTGCCCAAACTCTGGCTGAATGAGCCTTGTTGCTCTTCCCTGGGCAGAAGGTGCTACCATCTAGTTCATGTTCCTCTCCAATTCATATGTTGAAGTCTTCACCTAAAATGTGATAGACATCAAGAAATGGGGTCTTGGAGCTGGGAGCAGTGGTGCACACCTATGATTCCAGTGTCTCAGGAGGCAGAGGCAGGAGGATCCCAAGTTTGAGACTAGTTAAAAAAAAAATAGGGCTGAGGGTGCAGTGCAGTGGTACAACACTTGTAAAGCATCCAAGCAGGAGGCCCTGGGTTCAACCCCCATTACTGGAAAAACAACAACAACAAAACAAACAAACAAACAAAACAAGGCCTTCGGAGGTGATTAGATCTCGTGGTATAATTTTCTTTTTTTTAAGTTCATTTTTCCCTTTACCGATAAATGTTGGTGGGGTTCAGAGTAACACATCACTTGCTTTTTCCATTGTGCAACTATTACATCACTTTTTGTTACACTTTCATCAACTTTCAAAGTTTATGGAACCTCTTGATTAATGTGTAGTAAAACGTATATGCATTGATGGGTTATATTCTCCTATTTTTCCCATGTACTCATGAAGTTGCATCATTTACATTGAGATTGTCCTCTGCCCATTTATCCCTTTATGTGGCATAATTTTCAGTGGCAGGGATTTGCATGTGCTATTTACGCTTTCCTCCTGCCTGCAATTTTATTATTGCTTATCCCTCTCACCCCACTTATAATAATCTAGCAATCAGAGCTGTAAATTTGGAAAGATGTGGCTCAGTGTGTGGAAATATCTGAACTACTATCACTATGACAGTCTTGAAGCCTTATTTATACATTTCTTTGGGAAACTATTATCCTGCCTTGTTTTACACAGTTTCAACAGGAAACCGGCACCTCAGCTGGCATAACTTCTGTGTTTATTGACCCCTTAATTGTTTCCTCTACCAACTGTTCTAATTCTCATTTGCTTTTGGTCATTGGTAAAAGGCACTTTTGTCAGCCAGCATTCTTCTCTGTTCCCAAACTAGCCTCATTAGCATCATCTAAGAGCCTCTTTGTTATTGTTATTGTTAGGTGCCCTCCAGTCCACCCCAACTCTTTATTGACTATACAACCAAAAGAAACACTCACCTGCAGTGTGTCATGCACATGATCTTTTTTATGTTTATGTCCATTGTTGCAGACACTGCATCAATCCATCGAGTTGAGGATCTTTCTTTTCTTCGTTGACCTGTCATCCTCCCAAACATGATGTCCTTCTCTAGGGATTGGTCTTTCCCGACTACATGCCCAAAATACATAAGATGCATCTACCTATCCTTGCTTCCAAAGAGCACTCTGGTTGCACTTCTAGGAAAGATCTATTGATTCTTTGGTCAGCCCATGGTATAGTCAACATTTGTCTCCAGCACCATAATTCAAAAGCATCAATTCTTCTCCTATCTACCTTGTTAATGTCCAGCTTTCACAACTATATGATTCCACTGAAAATACCATCCCATGAGTCTGGAACACCTTTGTCTTCAATGTGACATCTTTTTTTTTCAACCCTTTAAAGAGGTCTTTTGCAGCAGCTTTTCCCAATGTAATGTGTCTTTTGATTTCTTGACTGCTGCTTCCATGGGTATTGATTATAGAACCAAGTAAAGCAAATTCTTAGACAATCTCAAGCTTTCCTCCATTTATCATGAGATTGCTTACCCGCACAGTTGTAAGGACTTTTTGTTTTGCTAATATTGAGGTGCAATCCATACTGAAGGCTATGCTCTTTGCTCTTCATTAGTAAATGTTTATAATTCTCTTCAGTTTCAGCAAGCAAAGTTGTGTCATCTGCATAACACAGGGGGTTAATGAGTCTTCCTCAAATCATAGTGCTCTGTTCATCATAAAGTCCAGCTTTTTGGATTTTTGCTCAGCATAGAGATTAAAGAGGCATGATGAAAGGACACAGTCTTGATACCCACCATTTTTGACTTTAAACTAAGTAGGGTTTCCTTGTTTTTTTCAAAGGATTGTCTCCTGGTCCATATACAGATTCCTCATGAGTACAGTTAAGTGCTCTGGTATTCCCATTCTTTGCAGTGTTGTCTGTATTTTATTGAAACATAGATAGACATCTTTCTGGTATTCTCTGCTTTTGGCCAATACCCATCTTACATCAGCAGTGATAGTGGCCTTCTCACCATGTGCTCACATGACCTCCTCTTTGTGCAAATACTACTAAGATAGCAAAGTCTCTCACACCTCTTCTTACAAAGTCACAATTCCCTTCATGGGTGCTGAGGTTTAGCTTCATTGTTAGAATGCCACTCTCTACTCTCTGTGGCCCTGGGTTTGATCAACAGCACTACAAAAATGGGAAAAGGCCCTGGCAGCCCACTCCTAACACACTCCTGAAACCATCAGCTATCGGAAACCCTAGAAATAACAAAGCAGCACTGATATGGTGCCAGACATAGTACAATGTGTGGTAGTGTTTTATTCTGTTGTACATAGGGCCACTATGCGTTAGACCTGACCACACAGCACCCAACAACAACAATTCCTATTCCTGCAAGCCCCATCCTTGTGATCTCATTTAACCTGCCCAAAGGTCCTTTCTCCAAATACCATCACACTGGGTATTAGGGCTTGAACATATGAATTTGCATAATGGAGGGTGTAAATATTTAGTCCACAATGCTCATCCAGATCTAGGGTTTAGCTCAGTTGGTAGAGTGCAGCTCTGCATTCTATGAGTACCAGGGTTCAATCCCCAGCCCTGCAAAATGGGAGAAGGATGTGGCACTCCACTCTCCAAGCAATCCCAAGACAATCAGCCATTGAAAACCCTATGAGGGTCATTATGAGTTGGATAAGACTCGATGGCATGTAACACCACCACCACTCATCCAGTGAGGTGCTGATTTACTTCATCTAGAGTCGAGGCAGTCTATCTGAACTTTTAGGATTTCATAGGTAATTGTGACACAATTGTTTATACCATTATCTTGGATCTTTATTTCTACAAAAAAGTTTGGTAACTTTTTTGTTTTTGTTTTTTTTGAGATAGAGTTTCCCTATAGAGCCTAGATTGGTATGGAATTTTTGATCCTTTGGTGTCTGCCTCCTGACTGTTGGTATTACAGCCATGAACTACCACACCCAGTATAAATCCAGTAATTTCTAATGCTGGTTAACACAGAAGATGCTATACAACTAGTCAAAACTATAGCATCTTAGCCTACTTTTCTAATTGTTTTAAACATGTCTTATCAGCCCTCCTCTTCTGTAAGCCCCTGAAGGAGACTTCTCTCACTCTGATAGCCCATCTCTAAGTCTGCACAGAGGCAGATTCTTATTAAGGCCTCAAAAGTACCAGCCAATTGGTCAAATAAGATCTTGGATCCTTTATTCCAACCCATTTTCTTCAACAACCAAGCAAATAAAAAATCAATACAGGCACATTATTAATTCTCTTCTGTGATAGAGAAATTCAAGGAACACATTGTGGAAATTATATAGCATCTAAAGTCAGAGTCTAGAAGGTCAGAACTCCAACATATTAGGGGCAGGGTTGAACAATGCAAACTGTGGCTTTGTGATCAGAGTCTAAGTTTGGGTCAGCCAAGTAATAGAAAGACTAGAAGACAAACCCAGCCCCTCTCCAGTAATTAACTTTTCTACTCTTTACCTCTCATTATATACATTGGCTACTTATTAAGATAACTGCAATACAGCAGGCTGCTTAGTAGGGCAAAGTTTATTCTAGGGTGGCTGCTAGATGTATTAGGATTATAAAAGAGGTCAAAATAGATTTCCTTCCTACAGCTAAATCATTGATGGAAGCTTAGGGTTCACATTCTCAAACCACTACCCATCCCCTCCAGTTTTGTCTTTTGCTGTGATTATTATATGAGGATTTAAAAAAATGTATTTGGAATGATGTGGAATGGATGCTAGGAAGTGCATTATACATGTAATGGTAGGAGAGACACAGCTTTCCCTCCCCAACTCCTTCCACCAAATCAGAATAAAATCATTCACATACTACTAAGTTCCGGAAAATAACAGTTTCCTATCTGTCCAGCCATTATGGGATTTTTCTATTAAGCTCAGCACACTCTGATTTGTTTGGAGAGATAAATTCCACCCCCAGCATTTCTTTAATAATCCTTTTATACTTTCTTCTTATCTCTCCTCTTGCTGCTATTGTTTGATAGTGCCACTTAAACAGGTCTTTCCACAAGGTTACTCAAATTAAACATTAGCTAGCTCAAAAAGTAGCTACAGAAAACTACAGACGGTATCTAGCCAGATAAATATCCACACAGCAAACTTTTGAGATTTCTTTATTTCTGCCTTGATTGTCTCAAGAGAATTCTTTTAAAAGACCACTTGCTTTGCGTTCTGTTTGTATTCTCTGACACTAGGACTTCTGGTGCCAAAAGACCATGTTTTATGATAATTGGTTAGATTTTACTGTTTTGATGATAGCAAATTGATAGCAAATCTACTACTTACATGTTCTGTACTTAAGTTTAACAGATTGAAACTTAGCATTTAGAGATTCATTGTTTTGAACAATGGCATAAGGGAACAATTTATCCTTTGTTTATGGCTGTCTAGGTAAAGCAAAAAAAAAAAAAAAAAAGGAAATTAAATAACAAATCATAGTTTCTTGGCTGACATGTAAGTGAAAATTATCTAATCAGAAATGGTCTTCTAGTAGGAAATGCAGATAAACTGAGCCCTAGAGGCCTAAATATAAGAGCCTGGGCATGCAAAGTTAAGATAAGGCTCAAGAAAGGAATATTATGGTGTGAGTATCACAGGTAACTTTGACTGCTTCATGTTTAATCAAGGACAAACCTGGAATAGTAACCCTGTCCCAGAATAGGAATCTTCTTTCCTCTGCTCTTATGGTTTAGTGGACTGAGTACAAATTCTAGGTTCAGGCAGGCTTTTAGGGAAATCTTGCTGTCCCCATTATTACTCATGAAATCAGATGATTTTGAACAATAAGCTTCTATAAAACATTCATAATAATGTACATCTAAGTGTTATTGGGAAGATGAAGTGAAATAAAATTCATTAGGACTCTGGAAAAAAAAAGTCTGGTTTACACAGAGGCAAAGTAAATGCTAGTCCACATCCAGTGCTGAAATGTCCTCTTGGCTTTCTGTGTTGTTGTTGTTGTTAGGTGCCGTCGAGTCGAGTCCGACTCATAGCGACCCTATGTACAGCAGATCGAAACACTTGCCAATTCTGTGCTAGGCAAACGATCTTATTGATGTTTAAGCCCATTGTTGCAGACACTGTGTCAATCCATCTGGTGGAGGGTTTTCCTCTTTTGCATTGACCTGCCACTCTCCCAAACATGATGTCCTTCTCCAGGGATTGATCTCTCCTGACTATGTGTCCAAAATATGTAAGACGCAGTCTGGCCATTCTTGCTTCCAAGGAGCACTCTGGTTGTACTTCTTCTAGGACAGATTTGTTGGTTCCTTTGGCAGTCCATGGTATATTCAATAGACGTCTTTGGGTATTTGCCTTTCATCTGCTGCAGTAACAAAAGGCACATCATTTTAGCAGAGCATGATAAAAACTGTGAGAGTCACCTGAAACTTTGCAGCTGAACAGATGACTCTGCCTATTTTCTCTCCTTATGTCCTTCCTACACTTCCCAAAGAAAATATGAAGTGCTTGGGTTGGGATTTGGAAACATTCAAGACTGGTAATTTTCACTTCTTTTTTTCTTTTTTCATTTTTTAGTTTTATTATTAGTATTTTAATTATATACACTGATAGGATATAGGTGAAAATTCAGTTCAGATATCCATTATACAATTATTAGGTCAAGATTGTTTATACCTCCATCTTCTTAAACATTTTACAGATCAAAGTAAACAAAAAAAAAAAAAAGAAAGAAAAAAAATTTTGATTAACTTGGAGTGATCTATTTGTTGTTAGTTTTCATCCAGTCGCATCTCAGGGTCTTTTGATTGCTTCTGGGATTGTTTTGGGAATGGGATACCTTGTTCTTCTTTCATTTTTATGAAGCTAAGGATAGAACCCAGGTCCTCAGAGAGGGCAGAGTGGCACTCTACCAACTGAGGTAGACCCCAGCCTAATGACAGTTGTATGCAATTATGAGTTCTTGTATGACTTTTTTATATTCACAGAGCTCTGTGCTGTATTTTGTACCTTTTCTCTCCTTCTTTACCCCTCTAAGCTGTTCCTTCTCCCTCTTCCAATTTCCCCAATTTCTACTCCTTCCCTCTAGTTTCCACACCACTCATATTGGGTACATTGTATTTTCCGGTCTTAGATAAGTATGAATACACACACACACACACACACACACACACACACACACACACATATAATATATGATGCCTTTAAGGTAGATTTAGCTCCCACATATGAGAGAGAGAGAACGTGTGATATTTCACTTTTTGAGTCCGGGTTACTTCTTTTTAAATGATGTTCTCTAGTTACATACATTTACCTGCAAGTGACATAATTTTATTCTTCTTTACTGCTGAATAATAATCCATTGTGTATGTATATCGCACTCTTAATCCAATAATCTGTTGATGGACTTCTGACTTGATTCCATACCCTTGCAATTGTGAAGAGTATTGCATATGTATGGAAGTGTAGGTATCCTGGTGGTATGATGACTTATCTTCCTTTGGGTACATTCCTAGAAGATGTAAATCTGGATCATATGGTAATTCTATTTTTAGTTTTCTAAGGTACCTTTCTAAGTGCCTATAGTTGTACCACCCTGGCAGCTGATCTTGTCAGACCTAGGAAGCTAAGCAGATTCAGGCCTGGTTAGTCCTTAGATGGGAGACCACCTGGAAATATCAGGTACTGTAGGCTTGGGAGAAGGAGCTGGCAGCCTATTTCCAAAACAATCAGCCATTGAAAACCCTATGGATAGCAGGGAAGCACTGGCATATTGCCTGGCATGGCACAGTGTTTGGTAGTGTTTCATTTGTTGTACTTAGAGTTGCTATGAGTTGGACTCGATAGCACCTAACAACAACAACAAGTTATCTCCATACTTCTTTCCACAGTGGATGAACTAATTTGTAGTCCCATCAATAGTATAAAAGGCTCCTTCTCTACATTCTCACCAGCATTTGTTGTTGTTTTTGTTTTATTAAGTTGGGGCTTTCTTACTGGTGTGAGATAGAAGCTCAGTGATTTTCATTTCCATGATGGCTAGAGATATTGAACATTTTTTCATATGTTTATTGGCCTTCTGTATTTCTTCTTTTGAGAGCTATCTGCTCAATTACATTGCCTCCTTATTTATTTGATTATTTGTTACTTTGGTGTTTACTTTCTTTGTTGTTGTTGTTGTTGTTAGGTGCCATTGAGTCAGTATCCGACTCATAGTGACCCTCTGTACAACAGGGGAAACACTATTGTCAGTGCTTCTTTGCTGTTCATAGGGTTTTCAATGGCAGATTGATTTTTGGGAGGGGGTTGCCAGGTCCTTCTCCCAAGCCTACAGCTTCTGTTGTTCCCAGGCAGTCTCCCATCCAGGTACTAACCAGGCCCAACCCTGCTTAGCTTCCGAGATCTGACAGGATCGGATGCCACAGGGCTACAGCTGCAGGCTTACTTTCTTTAGTTCTTTGTATATCCTAGATATTAATCCTTGTCAGATGTGAATGATGCAAGGATTTTCCTCCCATTCTTGGGGCACTCCCTTTACTCTATTAATCGTTACCTTTGTTTTAGAGAATGTATTCCTATTTGTCAATTCTTGGTATAATTCTGGCGCTATTGGAGTCTGGTTAAGGAAGTGCTTGCCTATGCCTATGTGTTGGAGAGTGTTCCCTGTATTTTCTTCTAGTAGTTTTAAGGTTTCTGGGTTTATATTGATGTCTCTGATGTATTTTGAGTTCATTTTCATACAGATTGAGAGCTACAGGTCTACTTTCATTTTTCCGTACATGGATATCCAATTTTCCCAGCACCGTTTGTTGAAAATGCTATCTTTTCTCCAATGCACACCCTTGCCCTTTTTGTCAAAGATCAGGTGGGTATAGTTGATGATCACTGGGTTTTCTGTTCCATTGATCTTCATGCCTATGTTTGTCCCATGGACTGGCAATTTTCAATAATAGCAGTTTCAACATCTAAAAGATGTTAGGAATTCTACAACATATCTGTGTATGTACAGACACCTAAAGATCCCAAGAAAATTCATCCTAAGAAAAATAGGTGTCTCTAGATTTTACTATTTTATATAATATAGAATAATAATATATTATCACTAGTACAGACTATATATCCTCCTATATTATAAACTATTGTATAAAATATATAATTTATTATAAGGTAGTGTTATTTAATTTTGTTAATTATTCTATTATTTAATACTTTATTATTATATGGTAAAGATGGTATATGTATACTAATGTATATTTACCACAGATTCCTTTGGAATATACAGTAAGAAACTTTTCACAATTGTTTTTGTTGGGTGCTCTAAGTCAGATCTGTCTCATATAGATCTTTTGTATAACAGAAGAAACACTACCCAATACTATACCAGGCACACTATCTTTTTCTTTGAGCCCATTGTTACAACTCCTATGTTTCTTCTCATTTTGAGTTGTGTCACATCAGCAAAAAGAGGCCAATGAGACTTCACTCCATCCCACCATTAAGATGCACTCTACTTTGAAGAGGCAACTCTTCCTCAATCATTTCTTGAATGCCTTCCAGCCTGGAGGGCTTATTTTCTAGCACTGTATTTGACAGTGCCACACATCTGTAAGTGTGCCATACAGTGGGGCTTGTGTGTTGCTCTGAGGCTGAAAGCTGTGCCACCAGTATCTCAGAAACCAGCAGGGTCACCTATGGTAGACAGGTTTCAGCTGAGCTTTCAGACTTAGACTAGGGAGTAAAACCTGGAAACCCACTCCTTATACAACTAGCCATTAAAAACCCTATGAATGGCAGAGAAACACTGTTGGTATATCCTACCTTAGTTCAGAGACCACCTCAAGAACAGGTTTAATGCATGAGACAAAAATGATAGAAGACCAGAAAAATTGTGGCATGACATCAAAGATATCATTCATGAGGAAAGCAAAAGATTATTTAAAAGACAGGGAAAAAAAAAGAAAAGACCAAGTTACTTGTCAAAAGAGACTCTGAAACTTGCTCTTGAACATCGAACAGCTAAAGTAAAAGGAAGAGATGATGAGGTTAAGAAACTAAACAAGATTTCAAAAGGTAGCTCAGAAGACAAAATCAAATATTTTAATAACATGTATAAAGAACTGAAGACAGAAAACCAAAAGGGAAGAACATGCTCTGTTTTCTCAAGCTTAAACAATTGAAGAAAAAATTCAAGCCTCAAGTGGCAATAGTGAAAGATTCTACAGGGAAAATACAAAATAATGCAGGAAACATCAAAAGAAGGTGGAAGGAATATACAGAGTCATTATAAAAACAGGAATTAGTCGATGACCAATAATTTCAAGAGGTTGCATATAATGAGGAACCAGTGGTGTTGTAGGACAAAGTAGAAGCTGCCTTGAAGGACCTGGTGAAACACAAGGCTCCAGGAAGTGATGGAATACCCACAGAAATGTTTCAACAAACAGATGCAGCACTGGAGGTGCTAACATGTTTATGCCAAAAGATTTGGAAAACTGGCCAACTGACAGTAAAAGATCCATTTGTGCCTATTCCCAAGAAAGGGGATCAAGCTGAATGTGAAAACTATGGAGCAATATCAATAATATCACACACAAGCAAATTTTTACTAAAGATCATTCAAAAGTGACTGCATCAGTATATCCAGGCAACAGCCAGAAGATCAAGGAGAATTTAGAAGAGAGCAGGGAAACAGGGACATCATTGCTGATGTCAGATGAATACTAGCCAAAAACAGAGAATATCTGAAAGATGTCTACCTATATTTTATTGACTATGCAAAGCCATTTAACTGTGTGGATTGTAACATATTTTGGATAACACTGTGAAGAGTGGGAATACCAGAGCAGCTAGTTGTAACCATGAGGAATCTGTACATGGACCAGGAGGCAGTTATTCAAACAACAAGGAAACACTGCTTGGTTTAAAGTCAAGAAAGGTGAGTGTCAGGGCTATATCCTTTCACCATATCTCTTCAATTTCTGTCCTGAGCAAATAATCCAAGAAGTTGGACTTTATGGAGAAGAA
Organism: Pedetes capensis; assembly: GCA_007922755.1. Classification (NCBI taxonomy): domain Eukaryota; kingdom Metazoa; phylum Chordata; class Mammalia; order Rodentia; family Pedetidae; genus Pedetes; species Pedetes capensis. Next base: position 63,282 of record VMDO01007653.1, on the reverse strand, counting down.
CATGGCATCAGGATGGGAGGAAGACTCATTAACAACCTGCATTGTGCAGATGACACAACTCTGCTTGCTGAAAGTGAAGACAATTTGAAACATTTGCTGATGAAGACCAAAGAACATAGCCTTCAGTATGGATTGTGATTCAATATCAGCAGCAACAACAAAAAAATCCTTACAACTGGGTTATTATGCAACTTCACAATAAATGGAAAAAAGATTGAGGTCTACAATTTTGTTTTACTTGGTTTTACAATCAACACCTGTGGAAGCAGCAGTGAAGAAATCAAAAGATTCATTTTGGCAAAAAACTGGCAAAAGATCTCTTTAAAATATTGAAAAGTAAAGATATTACATGAAGACAAAGCTGCGCCTGACTTATGCCGTCGTATTTTTAATCATATCATATGGTTGTGAAAGCTGGATATTGAACAAAGAAGACAGGAGACGAATTGATGCTTTTGAATTATGATGCAGGAGATGAATATTGAATACACCAGGGACTGCCAAAAGAGCTAACAGATCTGTCCTAGAAGAAATGCAACCAGAGTGCTCCTTGGAAGCAAGGATGGCTAGACTGTGTTTTAGGTATTTTGGACATGTAGTCAGGAGAGATCAGTCCTTGGAGAAGGACACCATATTTGGGAGAGTGGCAGGTCAATGAAAGGAAGGAAAACTCTCCACCAAATGGATTGATACAGTGTCTGCAACAAGGTGCTTAAACATAAATAAGATTGTATGCCTGGCACAGAATTGGGGAGTATTTCGTTCTGCTTTACATAGGGTCACTATGAGTCATTCTTGACTCTACGGCACCTAACAACAGCAATACTTGACAGTGCTTCTCTGCCATTCATAAGGTTTTCAATGGCTACTTGTTCTGGGAGTGAGCTGTTAGGTCCTTTTCCCCCAGTCTGTTGTATTCTGAAGCTCAGTTGAAACCTGTCCACCTTGGTGGCACTCCTGACACTGAAATACTGGGGTCATATCTTTCAGCATCACAGCGATATGCAAGCCCCTAAAACACAATAAGCTGACAGGCATGTGGGGAATTTCACAATTAGTTGACAGAAAATGTGGGTGAAAATGCTGAATCGATATTGACAGTCTGTACATGGGTAATCCGTTTTTTAGATATGGAATTCAAGGGAAATAAGTATTGTGCATGGCTGGTGTGTGTGTGTGTGTGTGTGTGTGTGTGTGTGTGTGTGTGTGTGTATAAAAGGGCAAAGAGCAGAAAATGACAGAAGGAAGAAGACAGAAAAGGCTGAAGGCAGAGGTGTCCACTTGCTAAGGATCATTTGCTGCCTCCTGAAACCCTCCAGGGTTGATTGCCTACATGAGAGCAGAGAATACTTTCTTTTTGTCTTTCCATCACTGACTTTGTAGGTACAAAATAAGAATATTGATCACTGGTAGGCAATTATGGTTTCTCAGTCAAAATGTTATTTGTTAGAATTCATTTCATTGTGGCTTGATTTTTTTATGTCACTCTCCCTAAATCTTCAATCTTCTTTAGACATTGCAAATGTCCTCACAGGTCCTAGGAACCATTAAGATCGGAACATTCTTGGACAAGAGTGAAATTTGCCAGGGGAATTTCCTGCCAGGACTCACTCCCCACTTCCTGATCCCTCTTCCTTTTGCCTTTGGGTGAAAGAATAATCTCAATTTTGAGTTCCCCATGAGATTGTGAATTAGTATAGCACACTTTCTTCCTCCTGAAGCTTACCCAGGTGAGACCATAGAGGAGGGGATCGTATTCAAATGCACAAAAGAAACTTCAAAAGTACGAACAAAATTGGGCAGATAGAAAGCAGTTTTGACTAATGAAGGAAGCAAGGATGTCCAGAGTGGGAGAAAGTGCACATCATGCCTATTTAAAATGCAGAACCCACTTAGGAGGTGAGGAGAGCTTTGATTACATGAGTTAGAAGAGTGGTATGATCAGCAATAAGAAATGGCATCAAAGATAGAAAAGCAGGTATTGGAAGAAAAGGATAAGGAACAAGTATCTATGAAAAATGACATAAAGGTCATGTCAAATAAAAGCATGAATTAAAATTTAAAAATCCATTTTAAAGTATAAGTAGCAAAATGGATCTAGTTAAAATGATTACTAACTTAGAACCCAGGGCTTGAGGACACTACCACAAGAGACTAGGAAGGAAGGGAGAAATGGAAAAAATAAAAATAATGTTGGGTAATATGGAGAATAAAATTAAAAGTTTTAATTTTTTATGATATGATTCCTTAAAGGAAAGGCCATAAATGGAGGTGAAAATGTATGTTAAGAAAGAAGAGCTGATAATTTATTAAATTAGGGAATAAGACCTAAAAGCTAGATGTTTTTTGGCACTGAAAAGCTAGATAAGAAAAAATCTGTACCTACATAATTTAAGGTGAATGATAAGTATAAAAATGGCAGAAATAATGCATTAAAATTTCCAAGACAAAAAGAGTAAATTATTAATATTAAAATTCTCCAAAGCAATATGAGAAAATCTATGATGGCATTTTCAAAGTGTTGATAAATAAGAATATCAAGGTTAAAAATTTTAATAAGGTAAGAAGTTATTTAAATACAAATAAACAAACAAAGCTATTTTAAGCCTTTAAAAGGTTTAATCCACACAGCTTTCTTCAAGAATATTCTCTTAAGATGCTCTCAGGCAAGACAAGAAATAATTCCTAGAGAACACACAAACTCACATATATACATGAAATATATATGAAATAGGTAGATGAGATCAGAAATGATATTTATTGACATTTATTGTTTAAAGAAGCAAAGACAGTATATATTGTCTAAATAAGTGAAGACAGGAAATATCTGAGGATATTGAGAATATTTTTAATTACAGTCATAGATAGCTTATCCACAAGGATACATTTGAGAAATGCTCCATTATGTGATTCTGTCATTGTGCGAACATCACAGAGTGCACTTACCTACACAGATCTTGGTATAGATCAGTGGCCTGCCTCTTGATACAATCAAAGCATCAGGTAAACAGAGAAATATAAGACTGCTGCCAGAGTGACATGGTATATGTTTTACAGGAAATTTTAAAACCCTAAGTAGAAAAAGTACACCCTTAAAAGTAAAATATGGTAAATACATAAACCAATAACATCATCATTTATGCTCATTATGAAATATTATGTTTTATATGTACTTATTTGTGCTATACTTTGAAATGATGGACAGCAAGGTGTATTCATTCACACCAACATGAATAATGCATTTTACTTCAAAGTTATGATGGCTGCGTCAACAGGCAGTAGGAGTTTTTCAGCCCCATTTTCATCTTATGGGAACACTGTTGTGTGTGTAGTCTAACATTGACTGAAATGTCATTATACAGTGCATGATGGTATAATATATGTATGGGAGAAGGTGTTGTTATTAACTTTGAAATGATATTTTAATAGATATAACCTAACAAAATTAATTGCAGACTAAAATAGAATTTATAGAAAGGATAAAACATAATGGAAGTTATAATGTAATGGACTTAGCATTGAATGACTATGTGGATACATTTCTAAAGGGGAAATTAATAAGCATCTAGTTCTTCAGTTGAGCAAAACAAAGAGAAGAAGAAGACTAACAAAGCAAGAGGAGAGCATTATAATCTTAGTTAGAACTAGAGACTGGTTGGCATGTGGTCTCCACGAGGGCAGAGATTCTAGTCTGTTTTTCACTGCTGTGTCTAGAATACTGCCTAGAACAGTGTTAATAACGTGACAGGTGCTCAGTGAATACTTAACAAGTAGAAGAATAAATAAATCTCAACAATATGAAGAGAATATGATTGAAATGGAGTTTGTTAAGAAGGATCCACATGGTAAGAATGCTCTGGCAAGATTAAACAGGGAAGAAAAGAAAAGGAGAATACACAAATCAATAGACTATAGAATGAATAAAATATCATAAATGTATATGAGATTTAAGAATAAACTTTCATTATAATAACTATATATGAACACATTTGAATACATTTGGTACTTAGAAAGAAGAGAGAAATTTGTATATATATATAAAAAACTAGAATAAAATTCCAAGTAGTCCAATAATCAGTAGAGGAATTGAAATGGTAATTTCAAGGCCTCCTCCAAAGACATGTGTGTTTAAATAGTTTTGTAGCTGAGTTCTTCATACTTTCAAAGGATAGGTGGTTTCCTACCTTCTTATAAAAGACTTGTTGTTGTTGTTGTTGTTGTTGTTGTTGTTAGGTGCCATTGAGTCGGTATCCGACTCATAGTGACCCTCTGTACAACAGGGGAAACACTATTGTCAGTGCTTCTTTGCTGTTCATAGGGTTTTCAATGGCAGATTGATTTTTGGGAGGGGGTTGCCAGGTCCTTCTCCCAAGCCTACAGCTTCTGGTATTCCCAGGCGGTCTCCCATCCAGCTACTAACCAGGCCCAACCCTGCTTAGCTTCTGAGATCTGACGAGATCGGATACCACAGGGCTACCGCTGCAGGCTTGTAAAAGACTTAGAAAACTGAAAAAAAAAGGCAATCATACTTTGATAAAGGTGGTGTATATTCTTTTTTGAGAAGCCCATCCTGGACTTGTACTATGATTTTCTTAGATGTCTCCCCCTGTAGATGTATCTGTGCTTCACTCTGAAGTGTCTACCACCCCTTTCCTTTACCTAATAAACTTCAAACTGCTTCAGGCTCTTAAAAATAAACAAATAATAAATAAATGAATGAATAGAGTAAGTTGAATACAAAATAAGGAATTTATGGGTCTATTTTATCTAATACTGCCTAAATGACTAATAATAAAACACTTTTTGTATTTTCAGAGTGCATTTAATTTTTAAAATAAGTTTTATGGGGTATAGTTAAGGGATATGGGATGTTACTGGATACAAATAGACAGGAGGACATCGCTAGTGTGAAGTTAGTTATGACAGCCTTCATCTCACAAAGTGATACTTTTTGTAGTTATCCTTTTCATAAGGCCTACTCATTCAGCAAGTTCTCAAATGCAGTCCATTTTTATTAACTTTGTTCTCATGCTGTACCTTAGCTCTCTACACATGCTTGTCCTATGTGTCTGCTACTTTGTACCCTCTGCACTATATTTCCTCATTTCCTCTCCCCCTCCCCACCATAACCACTGCTTTATTCATTCTCTCTTTGTGTGTATTTGACCTTTCTCTTTCTTTTGCATTACTGAGGGACAGAACCCAGGGCCTCCTATGTACTTTGCAAGTGCTCTGCCACCGAGCTGCATGCCTAACCCATTTTTTAAATTTCTTCTTTTAAGACAAAGTCTAGCTAAATTGTGCAGGTTGTTTTGGGCCTCAGCCTGGATATTCTCCTACCTCAGATGCCCCAGTTGCTGGAATTACAGGCATGCACCATGGCACCCAGTTTTTATTTGCCTTTTTAAAAAAGTATTCCACATATAGATAAGATATCACAATATTTTCTTTATGTTTCTGGCCTGGAGAAGTGAAAATAACTGAAATATCCATCAACTGATAATTGAATATGCAAAATGTACTATATTCACCTGAGACGATATTACTGAGCAATAGGAAGAAGTGAGACACAGGTACATGATATGGCATGGGTGAATCTTGAAATAACCCAGTCCTTCAAATAAGCCAGACCACATGCCAATCAGTCTCAGGGAAACAGAGAAATATATGACTGCTGCCAGAGTGACATGGTATATTGTTTTGCAGGAAAATTTAAAACCCTAAGTAGAAAAAGTACACCCTTAAAAGTAAAATACTGTGAGCCTGCAGCCATACCACTATGGTGTCCCATCCCATCAGATCTCCAGAAGCTAAACAGGGTCGGGCCTGTTAGTACTTGAGTGGGAGACTGCCTGGGAACACCAGGTACTGTAGGCTTTGGAGAAGGACCTATCAATCCACTCTCAAGAAACAATCAGCCATTAAAAACCCTATGAATAGCAGAGAAGCACTGACAATAGTGTTTTGTCCATTGCACATAGGGTCACTATAGGTCAGACAATGATTAGATGGCACCTAACAACAACAACTGATACTACGGTATATGTTGGCTGACTTCATGTACAGGAAGTGTCCAGAAAAGGCAAATCTATGGATCCAGATTGATGAGTGACTGACTAGACCTAGGGTTAAGGATGAGGAATGGGGTGTGAATGCTAATGAATATAGAGCTTTGTTTTAGAGCCATGAACCTGTTTTATAATTAGATTATAGTGATGGTTTCACAACTTTTTGATTGTACTAAAACTTGTGAATGGTACACTTTAAATCAGTGAATTTCATGATATATAAATTATATTTCAATAAAGCTGTTCAAAATATAGCTCATACTTTCAGTCTGCCTACATCTGTTTGGGACTGATTTGGTCATTTCATCTAGCTTCTATTCCTCCCAGTCAATGCCAATTGCAACTGTGATATGTATACCATCTGGATATTCAGCCTAATCATAGATAAATACTGTAAACCAGAAGAGAGCTAAGGACAAAATTATTTATATGTGCCTTTAGTATCCTTGCTCGAGGTGGTATTAATTATTGTCCCTTATTTATGTTCATCCAATTCACTTATTTATGAGCACTTATTATAAGGCAGACATTATTCTGGATGGTAAATATAAAAGAATATTTAATGTCTGCTTTCTGCTCCTAAAGAGAAGACAGCCTATTATGTGAGCCAGACAAATAAAGAGATAAGTCCTAGAAGAGTTGTTCCTGTTAGGACTTTTTTGGGTGTAATCAATAGAAATCAAGTCTACCTAATTTAATTCAAAAAGAAACTTATTTGAAGGCTATGGCGTTGCTCACAGTACTTAAGGGAAATTGGAATAACTAAGGCTTCCAAATGGACAGGAGCCAGAGGGGCTCCATGACAAAAGGCAGGAACCAATCAGTGTTTTTGTCAGGATGCCAGTGCTGGTATTAATCAGCACTAACCATTCTCCATCCTGGTGTCTCTCCACTCAAGATCTCAATTTCCAAGAGAGTAAGCTCAATTGACCTAGCTTTATCTCAACCTGCCACTTGGCTGGGGAAAAGCAGGGTGCTCTGGCTAGCAAGTGACCCAAGAATGCACATCACTGGGGAAGAAGATAGAAAAAGAAGGCATGTACTTTGAGCACACAAAGCCCAGGAAATTCCCATTAAATAGTTCTACGTCAGGAAGATAGAGAGGCACACAGTGTTAGCCCTGGGATAACCCTGGGGGCTTGGGGGGTCTTCATGTTGGACACATGATGCTGAAATATGAAGATGTAGAGGCACATAGTGTTATCCCATCTGCAGCCATGGCATCCTAGCATCTGATCTCACTTGACCTCAGAAGCTAAGCAGGATTGGCCTGGTGAGTCCCTGGATGGGAGACTGCCTGGGAATACCAGGTGCTGCAGGCTAGGGAGAAGGACCTGGCAATCCACTCCCAAAACAATCCACCATTATAAACTCTATGAATAGCAGAGAAGCACTGACAATAGTACCAAGCATGGCACAGTGTCAGGGAGTGTTTCATTTTGTTGTACCTGGGGTCCTATGAGTCGGACCCGACTCCATGACACCTAACAACAACAACAACAACAAGTATTAGCACTGGGATAGCCCTGAGAGTCTTGGACATGATGATACTGAAACATGAAAGCAGTTTATCTGTATGAAGTAGGGAGCAGGGAGTAGGGGTCAAGAGGCATTTTGACCATACACAGTAAAGGAATCAAAGCATAGAGACCTCAGAGATCATGATTCATTGAAGGTATGGGAAATTGCTCAGTCAACCAAAAAAAATAAATAAATAAATAAAAGAGGAACTTTCAGATGGGGTTTTGAATATGCTAAAGGAGTGGGCAACAATAAAATGATCAACGTCCTTCATGCCTTCAGTAATGCAGTCTGACCTTTATTCCAAGTGCTGGAGCATTCACTGAGGAGCCTCAAGCAGTGGGCAGTATGATTAGACATGGAACTTAGAAGAGCTGGCTATTGGGTAGAGCGGGCTGAGGGCTGCACAAGACAGGCAGACTTGTGAGGTGGCTGCTTTAAGAGTCCCGCTGAAACCTGAATATGATCGAAAGATTGGCAGTGAGAATATAAAAGAGGAGCTATCTACAAGAACTAAAATGACATAAAGAAGCGCAGGGCTACATGAGTAACTTGATAAGAGTTTGAGAGGCAGTTGATTGGAGAGAAAGGAAGCAGTCTAGAATGTCATCTTGATTTTGGTTCTGGGGGATTTCTCAAACTTCTTAGAACTTCCTAAACTTTTTATTTATTTTATTTTGTTATTTTTAGCTTTTTGGTACTGGGGGGCTGAGCCCAGGTCCTTGCACATACTTTGCAAGTGCTCTACCACTGAGGTGCACCTCAGCCCCTTTTTAATATTTTTATCTTGAGACAGGGTCTCGCTAAGTTGTCCAGGCTGCCTCTGGCCTTGAACTTGCAATTCTCCTGCCTCCGCCTCCTGAGTTGCTGGCATTACAGGCCTGTGTCACCAAATCCACCTCTTAGGAAGATATTTTGCTGTTCTGTTTACTATAGCAGCTCCTCAAGGTCTCCAGTTTGTGACTGTCCTGTTTTTTGAACAACAATACAGAGACAGCAGGTACCTCAGGCTTATGTCTGGGTACTCATGTTCTGCATCCATATTTTGATCCTATCCTGTTGGCTTTGGAGCCCCTGGGGTTTAGAGGTTAAAATGTTGACAGTCTTACTTCCTCAGTCTTAAAGGCTTCCCTGCCTCAGTGCCTGAGGTCATTCTAAAAGATGCTACAATTTGGTCCTCCATGCAGCCTTGAAACATTTTTCTCAAAGGCAAGGTAGAGCACTCTCTCCAGGCAATGCCAACAGGGCTTATTGCTGTAGATGGTACAGTCTGGCCTGACTGGACTGGCAGTGAGCTATAATGTTGGGTGGATGCCAAAGGGAGGAAATCCCAGCCGACCATTTGCAATGGCAAATTCCTTATTCAATTACGAAGTCAGTGACCCAGGCATGCAATTTTAACTTCCTAATTGATTCAACTCTCCATGGGCTGTCAGCTTGTCATGCTGTGGGGGCTTGCATATTGCTGTGATGCTGAAAGCTGTGCCACTGGTGTCTCATATACCAACAGGGACACCCATGGTGGACAGGTCTCAGCTGAGTGTCCAGACTGAGGCAGACTAGGGAGAAGGACCCGGCAGTCCACTCCCAAAACAACCATTGAAAACCTTTCAAATGACAGAAAGGCACTGTCAAATATATTGCCTGGAGAATGTGCCCCTAGGCTGGAAGGCATTCAAGAAAGGACTATGGATGAGTTATCTCCTCAAAGTAAAGTCAACTTTAATGATGGGAATGGAGTAAAGCCCCAGGGACCTCTTTTGGCTGATAAGGCATGACTCAAAATGAGAAGAAACATAGTGGCTGCAACATTGGGCTCAAATATAAAAAGATCACATGCATGGCACAGTGTTGGGTAGTATCTTTTTTGTTTTGTTGTATATAGAATCCCTTTCAGTCAGATCTGATTTGAAAGCACTCAACATAAAAAAAAATCCATTCAGCCAGGTGATCTTGTATGGAATGGAATCACCAAGTTGGCAGGAATACTGAGAGGTCATCTAGTCTAACCTAGCTATATGCAGCCAAGACTTCAATGAATTAATGGCAGACCCTCCATTGCGGTGGTCAAGCCCAGGGTTTGAATCTTGCATCCCTAGAAAGGCCTTCTCTGGATAAAGAAGAGTTCTCTCCTCGGCTCTAGTCACTTTTCTCTTGTTCTGGACTAGTTAGAACGAAAGGAATCTGCTTCTTGTCACTCATACGCTTCTTCATATACCAGAGAACTATTATTAATTCCTTATTCAGACTTCCTTTCTCCTGGCTAAATAAACTCTGTTCCTTTAGCCTTTTCTCAGAGGGAATATTAGTCAAACCTTTAATCATTTTAGTTGCTCTCTTCTGGACTGCCTCCAAATTTTCCACAGCACATTTTATCTGGAAGAGCTGAAATAGAACATGGTAGGGGGAAAATCTCATTAATTCAAACTTTGCCAATTTGAAATTTGTGATAATTCAGACGAGGATTTGCTTAACCAACCCTTTCTTCATTGATTGTGCAAGTTTAAGGCAAATCAGATTGGAAGAAGGAGCTGTAGAAAATGTTTAAAATGCTCAAGGGAGCTAACCTTTTTCCAAGTGTATCAGTGGTACATTTTCCCACAGAGCCACTTGGAGGCCAAGTACAAGCAGGGTTACCTGGCCATTTCAGCAGCTCCCTAAAGACCTACACTAAACTACAGTGCAAGACTAGATCAAGTTGTTATTGTGACCACATATTCTCTCCCCAGGGAGTGTGTTTATTCGCCAAAGGATTAAATTATTAGTATGATACTATTCCTGGGAGAAGGGCCTGGCAATCCACTCCCAAGGCAATCCCGAAACAGTCAGCCATTGAAAACCCTATGAGGGTCGCTATGAGTTGGATACCAACTCAACGGCACCTAACAACAACAACAACATGATACTATTCCAAGCTTCAGGGCTATAAGTCACTGTGTTTTCTGTACAATTCTAAAAAGTATGCATGTAAAAGCAATTATGATTCAGTAGGATTGTTGAACTATTCCATCAACTCAGAGAAAATATTCTTTCATGAACGTCGGACAGGTTTTATTTTTTCTTGTGTGCCAAGATTACACTGATCTACATTTAACTTCAAAATATGTTCACTTTTGGCTGGGGTTTAGCTCAGTTAGTAGAGCACCTGCTTTGTACTCTCTGAGGACCTGGGTTCAATCCCCAGGACTGCAAAAATGGGAGAAAGACATGGCAATCCACTTCTGAAAACAATCCTGAAACAATCATCCATTGAAAACCCTATAAGCATCATTATGAGTCAGACTGACTCAATGGATGGCACCTAACAACATAACATGTTCACTTTAAAAGTCCAAGTTATTAATGTATGCATTGAATAAATATCTAGTACATGTCTACTTTGTGCCCAGTGCTAGGTTTTCAAAGAAGAGTACAACATGATCCTGTTCTTAAGTCTTCTTGATCTGGGATATTATAACACTGGTATCAATACTAGAGTTCACTGAGAACCTTTAAGAGGAATTCAGAGTGCGGAGGTGAGGAAGAGCTTCATGAGAGGGTGTACTTTTGAAGCAGTGACCTTCCCAAAGTGTGAGAAGAACTCTTGCAGGTGGACAAGGTGGAGAAAAGAAGACAGGCAATTTCACAGAAATCTGAATGCCTCATTGTTGTTGTTGTTGTTAGGTGCCATCGAGTCGGTATCCGACTCATAGCGACCCTCATAGGGTTTTCAATGGCTGTTTCGGGATTGCCTTGGGAGTGGATTGCCAGGCCCTTCTCCCATTTTTGCGGTGCTGGGAATTGAACACAGGACCTCAGAGCCTGCAGTGCAGTGCTCTACCAACTGAGCTAAATCCCAGCCTGAATGCCTCATTATTGGTAACAATTTAATTAGGTTTCACTTGTGCCTGTTATGGCGCATGAATATTTTTGCTTGAAAATTCTGAACAGGCAGTCGGCTTTCCTTTGTGGAGACACTTTAATGATATTAAGAAGAGGAAATAGTTTCTCCCTTTCCCTCCTTTCTTGAGTCTAGAACCCATTGAGACAATGAATATTGTATACAAAGAGATATAGATAAAAATATCTTTGGTGTTGGTGATGATGGGTGGGTGGGAGGATATAGATTAGATGCAAAGCACCAATGGCTTCCCTAAAATTGCAGGATTTAACTCCCAGTCTCAGGTGGGGCTAGAAAAACATAGACATCACAAAATAGAAGTCAGCCTTTTTCTCTTGGTATATTTGAGAGCACTCATATTTCTCTTCAGACAGGGAGGATCTCCCAGGAGAGTCCAGAAACAGCTAACCCTCCTGAGGTTTTCATCTCAAAACCTCTCACCTCCAGGAAGTAGCTCAAGGAACCAAAGGAGTCATGAAGGTTTCTCTTGTGAAAACCCTTCAAATAAACCCCTAAAGAGTAAGAAGAAGGTTGCAATTAGATTCATCACCTGCCGCTGTCAAGAATAAGCTTCATTTTTGCATAAGTTTTGGCATGAAGAGGTATAAAACCCACAAAGTACCAAAATGCCTCGCACTCTCTCCTCATTTCAGAATAAGGGAAGAAAGTCTCAGGAGTGCAAGATCAGGAACTCAACTGGTGAGATTTTAGATCCTAATTTTCTCCTTTACTAATGGAAGTGACCTTTAACAGGTGACTTATGCTCTCTGTGTATGACATAGGTAGTAATAACACATACTCCCTAGGATCATTGTGGCCTTCAGCCATACCATTGTGGCATCCGATCCTGTCAGATCTCAGGAGCTAAGCAGGGTTGGGTCTGGTTAGTACTTGGATGGGAGACACCTGGGAATACCAGGTGCTATAGGCTTGGGAGGAGGATGCAGCAGCCCACTCCCAAAAAAGCAACCAGCCATTGAAAACCCTATGAATAGCAGACAAGCACTAACAATAGTGTTTTACCTGTTGTACATAGGGTAGCTGTGAGTTGGACAAAGACTCCACAGTACTGAACAACAACAGGGTCATTGTGAAGTTTAAATGTGGCAACATATGTAAAATGTTTCAATCAGGGTTGACACAGAATAGAAGCCAGACAAGTAATTGCTCTTTTAAGACATGTTTCTCCCTATTGTCTTAGGGATAAATGGATCATGGTAGGTTTCCTTTATTCTTTAATACATTCAAAATTGAGAAGCCCATACAGGGCTCCATGGACCATGTGTTATGTGCAAGAGTCTCTCTCCATATGTGCATAGTGTTAACCTGGTAGTCTTGTTAAAAATACCCTGACTCAATAAATCTGGGATAGAGCTCCAAAGTCCTTTAATCATGAAAGTACCCAGATGGTCCCAATGCTGCAGATCAGGGGACTAGATTTTGCATAGAATGAGCACGGACAGTTGTGCCATGGATCTATAAATCCATTTGAATAGGGTCTAAGAAAACAGACATAAGTGCTGCTTCCAGGTGCAGATGTCTGGATCTGGCTGCCATGGCATATTTCTTCTTGCCTCTAAGTGCTTTCTCGATTTTAACCTGTGTAACGTATTTGTACCCTACTGCTTGTGATTTATAACCTGTAGTCCTCTCATCAGTTACTCTCTTAATTCTTACCCTAACTCCTTAATTAAGATGGAGCCAGAATACATCCTTTGATCAATTCACAGCCCTGACAAAACCTAATGCTAGGGACAAAGTCAAATCAATAAAGATTTGCTTCTAGCACTGGTTCTGAACTTCAGCATGCATTGGAATCACTTGGAAGACTTCTTCAATCACAGACTGTGGGATCCCATCTTAAGAGGTTCTGAGTCAGAGGGCTGGGTTGGTGGCCAAGAATTCACATTCCTAGCAAGGACCCAGGTGATATCAATGGTGCTGAGAGCCACACTTTGAGAACCACTGGTTCACAAATGTAAGGTCTGGGAAGAGGAAACAACTGTATGGACAAGGATGGCCAATCATACCGGACATCATGAGGTTCAGAAGTAACACATATGAAATACACATATAACCAAGAGATTGAGGGAATATCAACGTGGACAAATTCTATTTCATCACAATCCAGAGCTGCTAGAACCAACTCCCAGCATCCAAAGCCCTTATATACTCTCTGCAGAGAGGGATGCCTGAAATCGAAGAAAATGGTCATGTACAAAAGCCAAACATAATGTCTCTGAGTGTCAAACCCAAGTTATAATGAGGCCCAGGACATGTCAAATTTTTCAATGGAGAAGCACCATCGAAAGACCCTAATTAGAGTATCATTGTGTTTGAATAGTAGCACCATCCCCAGCTCCTCCTGGCAACTTTCTCTGACAGTTTTAGGCAGAGGTCAATATTCCTCCCACTGGGTTCTGCAGTGTCCACACTATGTTGTTTTTATAACTTTATGTTATTATTTACATGTCTGTGTACATGAAACTTACGAAAAACAATTACTGTGCCATTTTTATCATTGTTTTCAGGGTCTGCTGGAGTATATCTGTCATGTACTTTTACGATTGAATACACATGGATCTTTAAGTTATAAAAATTGCATTTCACCCAATTCATCTTTGTTTATATTACAAAATTAAATGTTAAATATATATTATAATTGATGGAAGAAGGATGTTAGCATCTTGTCATTCTTAATGCAGATATTTTATTTATAGGGAAATGACATACCTCTCCAGCTCAATCTTTTCATGTTGTTAACATGTTAAGTTTATGTATGATGGAAAAATGAATTTTTTCAGTACTTGGGGGTTGAACCCAGGACCTCACACATGCTAGGCTCCACCACTGAGCTACACACACAGCTGTGCATTTTTATTTATTATTTTAAAATAATGTCTAGCTAGGTTGTGCAGGCTGCCTCTGGCCATAAACTCCATCCTCCTGCCTCATGCTTTCAAGTTGCTTGGAATTATTAGCATGTACCACAGTACCTGGATGAACATTTACTTTTAAAATTTTCCAGATAAAGATATCAAATGGTCATTAATAGTGATTTTAAAAGTTGGGCATATTTACATGATAGAATATTATATTACAGTGAACAAGAATGAAATATAACTACGGTCAGTCTTCATTATTCATGGATTCTAAAATCACAAATTCATCTACTCACTAAAATTTATTTGTCATTTCAAATTAATACCTGTTGGGCTTTTTGACTCATTTGTGGCCATTCAGAGTAGTGAAAATTTTGACTTGTGACATGTGCATTCCCAGTTCTAATTGAACAAGGGAACTCTGGCTTTTGGTTTCAACTCTCATACTGTACACAAATGACTATTTCATGGTCTGTTAAGTGCCACATTTCTCTCACTTTTGAGCTTCTTGTTAGTACTTTCATTGCTTAAAATGGCCCCCAAGTGAATGCCCAATTGCTACCCAGTGTTCCTGAGTACAATAGGGCTGAAAACTCTGAAAGAGAAAATACGTGCATTAGATTTTTAAGGTGTGAGTGAAAGCACTGTTAGCCATGACTTCAATGCTGATGACTCAATAACATATATTAAATACTGTGTTTTTAAGCAGAAATACACATAAAATAATGTTATGTATTGATTGGTTGATGAAACTTTTGTAACCGGAGGCTCACAGGAATATAACCTATATTTCTCCTCAGAGCAATAGTTCAGTATTGGCTAATTCGGTGTTCAAGGTGACTTTAAATAATATAACCACTGAGATTCATGAGGATCAACTCTATAGCAACTAGATAAATATATTTTAGTAACATAATTCTAAATTGAAAAGGACATCTCTCCTGGAAGACTATATGGTATTCTTCTTAGGAAGTTCAAAAACAGCTGAAACTAAAGAGTAAGTTGCTGAAAAAAGTAAGGAGAAAAAAAATGTGCCTAAATAAAGAAATGGAATACTAACTTCAGGCTAGTGATTACCTTATAGGAGCACAGGGAATGAGACCAGGTAGAAGCAAGGTGACAGATGTAAGATCCTCAGTGATTTGTTCATGAGTATTTGTTCTCTTTTGAATATGTGACTAAAATATATAGATAAAAAGAAAGTCATGCATGAAAGATCACAGTGCATTGTATACCAAGGTTATTTGTGCTGATGTCCATGGATATACTGCTCTACATTTCTTCATATCTGCAAATATAGAAGTTCAATGTAGGAATAAATATACATTTTGCCTCATATCAGTGGCTATTTCCCCCCTAAATCAAGGCTTTCTCAATAAGAACCTGAGATAGGCATCCTTATGAAGAGCAGGGAGTGACTTACCACAGAATGAAATGCTGAGTTCTCCTACTGCACTGGCACCTGCATTTCTGATGTCATTTCTGACCGTCCAGACAACGTGTGGATGTGTCGCTAACAGAAAGGTGTTCCGGAGACCACAGTGATGCCTGCATATTGTGGTGGAATTCAGATACATGCCTGACCCAAGGAGTCCAAACTGAAAGCTGAAAGATGGCAGAATAATCATTCAAACAGAGAGGAAGCACAGAAGAGAAAAACTAGATCAAGTGGGATTCAAAGTGGTGGTTGAGCGTTAAAGCCAGCTTTAGAACCAAGAAGTCTGTGGAAGTGGCAGATACAGAAAGAGTGGTGCAGAAAATGGATGCTTTTTCAAGGAAGGGCTGTCTGTTAGTTTGCCAGGATGGTGGAGCCTCAGGAAACCTGGAATGAAAGTCATCTGATTGGATTAGGGAAAAGACAAGTATTGCTAAGGCAATAACGTGTACCTTCTTCAATGAGGAACCAGGGTGTATCTTCACTGGAAGTTTGCCTTTTGCGAGCATTAGGTACCACCAACCTGTTTCCTCCCAGCAGTTGATAATTGAGGGCAATTTGTGTAATGCACCTTGCTGTAGCAGGTAAATAGTATGGCTGCTTCTACTGCTATACCGTAGCCCAATCAGGTTAGTTGGACTGAAACTGAAGCGTAAGTATCCAGTGGCATTTAATCACACATTGGGTTTGATTTACTAATGCTATTGTCTTCCCATTTTTCGTTAAGAAATGATTAGCGGGAAGTAACTCGGCCTGAATGCCACAATATGTGGGATTCATTCAAGAGACCATACAGACCACTGGGGTTTCTTTTGTCAAATGGACGCATTAGACTTGCATATTTTAAAAGTATATATTTCTGTGCCCAGGGTGTAAGAGGTATATCGCTTACCATTATGCAAAAGGCCACCAAGAAGGCAAGGGGGGAGATATGAATGAATGAATGGCTGGGAAGCGATGATAAATATGTCATTGAATATGAGGCTTATACTAGAACATAAGACATTTGTTTTGTCAACAGGGTCCACTTTCCCCCTTTTCTTAGAAGGTGGCTCGTTACTCTCAAGGTTGCCATCAATGACCTCAGTGACGGAGTCCATCTTCTGCTTCTACAGAAACATGTTATGGCTAAAATATATTCTAAGTATGTCTAACTATTCATATGGCTCTTTATGTTTTAGGAGGTACTGTTGTTTTTATTTGTGGTGTCAAGGGTATGCTGCTAACAATTCTCTTTTGCAATGGTATTGGTTATAATTCTTTCTCACATTATGAAAGTTCCAGTCTCCTTTTTTCTATTAGTATTATTATTTTAGTTAGAATACAAAATAATGGATTTTGTTATGAAGTTTTCATATATGCCTATCATTGCTCATTGCTCATATTTACCTGCCTTCGTCCTGCTCAGTTGACTATTTTTAAATCTTGATGAGTGTCACTTAAAAATCACACTCAAAACATAGCTTCTCTCCCTTTATTATCAGATGATGCATTTTCCACCAATGCTTGTTTTTATCTGTCAGATTGAGTCTGGTTTTTGGTCTCACACTGTCTTTTGCTGTCCGATGCCTGGACAGAACAGCTGAGTAATTAGATCAGTGTGACTGCAATTTTACCTTTGGGGCCCTCTTGCTTTGCCCACACGCAGGTGACTAAAGTGGGAATGGTGACAATTTCTAGCTGTGAGGGATTGACCATGTGACTCCATCACCTGGCAGTCCAGCAGGCAGCTGAGTCACTCTACATAACTTTACAGTTTAGCAATGTGAATCTGGGAAAGCTGGGAGAAATGAGACCCTCAGCACTCTGTCCCCAGTGAGTTTGACTCCAGATTAGCACTAGGATGAGACAGTATGGACCAGGGAAAGAAGAAGCCCACTGGAACCTCATACCAACCGTGCACAATCCTGGACCAGGTACTAACACCTGAGAATACCCATTTTTTTTCTATCTCTGACATAGATATATAGTGTAGGCCAGGAATCATAACAGCAATGATTATTAACATTTAATGAATGGTTTTCATATGCTGTTGATAATTATTAAAAAAAAAATTGCACCAAAGCACAGAGGTGGAATACAGTAAAGCAATGTACACAAAAGTAAGCTGAATAAAAATAACAACCAATTGATCCAAAATGAATATTTTCTGTCACTTTTTTTCCCCAGTGTTGACAATCTGGGTACACTACAAGGTAGATTTATTAGCTTTCATGTGCTTTTAAGCATTTTTCCATGTTATGTATTTTATTTTGTTTTGTTGTTGTTGTTTTCCTATGTTTCATTGTTTTCACATTTCTAATTTACTTCCAGCTGAGTTGTTCTCCTCTCTGGTATTTGTAGCCATAAAAAAGATGCCCATTTAATTTGCCTTCAAGTAATACTCGATTGTAGGACATTTTGTTTGTTCCCATAAATCTCTTGTCATTGTCCTTTAGCTTGTTCCAGTTTATACACTCATTCAAAACCTACAATGCCTACTCTGCCAGTGAACCTAAACTGGTCAAAATAAGTAAGCATATGGAGAGAATTTAAATGGTCCCTGTAGCGACTCAACTGGCAGATAGGATGAGCATCTCCTAAGCACCACAGACTCAACTTGGAATTGAGGCTCTAGTAGCTGCCCTAGTAAGCACAGTCCCTGATTTCACAGAGATTCTAGTCTAGAAGCAAAAGGGTGAATAAAAAAACATGTAAAAAGATCAAAGTATAAATTTCACAAAGGACATCAAGCAACTTGGAGAGTCATAGAATGGTTCAAAGTATAATGACCAACCTGTGAATGGGAGCAGAATTTGCCATGAACAGAGTCAACAATAAAGTATTGCAAGGACACCCACTTTCTTAGGAACAGGATAGTCCACAAGAAGGAATATGAAGTAATTTTGGAAAGATAGCTGGCACCATGGCACCCACCAGAGTTTCAGGAGACAGAGGCAAGAGGATCTTGAGTTCAAGGCCAGAGGTAGCCTGCACAATTTAATGAGAACCTGTCTCAAAATAAAAAATAAAAAAGGGGTTAAGGGTGTGCCATGCTAGGCACTTACCTCGCATGCTCCAGGCCCTGGGTTCAACCCCCTAGTACTCCCAAAAATCCAAAAAAGATTAGAAAGAATTTGGGACAGACTCTTCAAGAGGATTGAATGTCACACTGAGGCATTCAGTGTGGGGATAAATTCAGCGGGGGATAAATTTTCTCCCAAATGATGTTAAGTTCTTAACCTGAGCACCTGTAAATATGACCTGATTTGGAAACAGAGTCCTTGCAGATATAGATAGAGTCACTAAGATGGCCTTACACCAATATGACCCTGCCCTGATAAAGAGGGGGTTTTTGGACAGAGGACAGAGGTACCTACACACACACACACACACAGACACACACACACACACACACACACACGGAAAGCCATGTGAATATGAAGGCAGAATTTGGGGGTGGTACATTTACCAACCAAGGGGCACCCAAGATTGCCAGCAAACCAGCAGAAAAGCAGGGAGAAGCAACACCCTTCACACCTTTCAGAAAGAATCAACCTTGGGACATTGTGGTCTTGGTCTCCTAGCACTGCAGGACAACGCCTTCCTGTGGTCTTGGGATACTTCATAACCACAATCCTAGGAGACTGTGAGGGGCATCCAGTGACCCCAAATCATCCTTCCTGTGGTAGAAATCTACCCTCAGTGCTGGGTACAACCTCAGAACATTTCTTCAAACAAACTCCAGTCAGCCAGTGCCATTCAGGTGTTGAAGGAAGCAGGTCAGACCTGCTGGGCCAGCACAGTTGAAGTTTGGTTGTTTTGCTTTTGGTTTTGGTGGACAATAGATAAACTGTTGAAACTGCTGAGGCAGGAACAAATGAAATAACCTATCTTCCTCCTCATCCTCTAGTGCAAGGGCTTTTTATCCACCGTGGGTTCCTCCTCCTGTAGCCAGGCTGATTTCAGTGTCCTAAGAACTGGTTTCCCTTCTGGTGTCTTCCTGTAAACTGGGAACCACTTGAGACCAGGAATACCTTCTAACTGCTCTGCATGTGCCACACAGACTTGGTATGTTGTATACTAGGTGCTAATTAACTAATAATGCTAATTAACTAATAATTGCACTGTGATTTACTTCGATTTACTTTTTACTTTCATCTTTTTCTTTTTCTTCTTTCTTTTTTTCCTTAATCTTTTCTTTATTTCTTTTTATTATTTTTACTTTTTATGTCTGAGGCAGAGTCTTGCTATATCACCCTGTCTGGCCTTAAACTTCTGTGTTCATGTGATTCTCTTGCCTCACCCTCCAGAGTGCTGGGACTAAAGGTGTGCCGTATTTTTTTCACTTTCCATTTTGGGACAATTTCATAATGTCAGAAAAGTTGCCAAGATTTTATTAAGAAACCTTATAGTCCCTTTACCCTGATTCAAAATTCATTAACATTTTACCCCGTTTGCCTTATTTTTTCCTCTCTCTGTGTGAGCATATCATATTTTTTTCAGATCTATTAGATTGCAAATTGTACACATTTGGCCTCTCCACCAAAAAGCCTTGCTCTATTTCCTAAGAACAAAGTACGTTATCCCATGTAATCATAGTAAAATTATAAAAGTCAGGAAATTTAACATTCATAAATATTCCTCTTGACAGTATTCATTTTTTTCTATGTGGTTCTTAATAGATTTTTCTTATTTTTTTCCTGCTTCGGGAAATCCAACACAAAATCATGCACTTAGTAATGCACTTAGTAATTTGTCATGACTCTTAAATTTTCTTTAATCTGGAACTGTTTCTTAGCCTTTCTTTGAGTTTCATGATGCTAACTTTTTTGTTTTATTTCTTGTGTTTTGACACATGTTCTCACTAGGCAGCTGAAGCTAGCCTTGAATTGGGATCATCCTGTCTCAGCCTCCCCAAAGCTGGGATTACAGGTAACATGTTCCAGGAGGTCAGACCAGTTATGCTGTAGCATGCGCCTCAGTTTGGTGTGTCTAAAGTCTTCTAATGATTTTTTGTTGTTGTTAGGTGCCTTCGAGTTGTGGTTTAAAATATACATTTTTAGGTAGGGATGCCATAAATGTCAATCTGTGTCATTTTCAGGACATCATATCAAGAGGTACATAATGTCAATTTATTTGTCTAAATTTGATAATTTGGCTTTGATTGCTTGCCAAAAGTGTTGAGTGCTATATATTTCCACTTAATTACTATTTTCCCTGTGTAATGGATAACTACTTTGTGGGGAGATACTTTGTTGTTGTTGTTTTGTTGTTAGGTGCCTTCAAGTTGTGTGGCTGATTATTTCGGATTGCCTTGGGAGTTGATTGCCATATCCTTCTCCCATTTTTTTGTGGTGCTGAGAATTGAACCCAGAACCTCAGAGACTGCAGAGCGGCACTCTATCAACTAAACTAAATCCCAGCCCCGCGGTGATACTTTAAGACCTTGTAACTATTACTTTCTTCACCAAATGTTCACAGATTTACTCATACCTATTGTTAATTCCTATGTGATTCAGTTATTATTATGGTGATTATACAATGGTGGCTTGCTAACTGCTTTATTTTTTCTACACTTTTTAGTCTGGCATTCTACTGCAACTTCTCCCCCAATGTTTATTTACCCATCTATTACCAGTTTGGGCTCATATATCATTATTTTATTTAATAGATTATAATTTATTGGTGCTGTTATTTCTTCTCAGGCTCAAATTATTTCAGATTTGCCTTCCTAGAACTACTTCAGTCTGACTCTTTTATATTTTTTATATATTCTCCTCACTTTTAAAAAAATCATACATTTTATTCTCAGGCACAACAAATGATTCTTTTTCTCCAATTTATCTTGGATTTTTTTCCCCATGCATGGTACTAGCCATTTTTCTGAGTAAATCTATTTCCTTTGAGTAGGAGAATGATACTTAGAAACCAAGACCTAGGATGAGTTCAGTTCATTTTCTACCATTTCAACATTCTACTTTTAAAATTCATTTTATTTCTTATTTACTGGTGCCATGTAACATTAACAAGAGTGTCTCTGAGAGTTTTCTGTAATCCAGTGTAAATTTTCTTCTCCATCACTCTCATATCCTCTTTTTGGAAATATTTGAAAATAGCCTATCTGAGACAGGTGACTTCTCTTTTCTCCTGTCCATCTCATTATCATTATTATTATTATTTTCAGCAACCCTGCCATATCTTTTCATCTTTCTTTATCTTCAGGTAGACTTTGGTCTTCCCTGCATGTCTAAGAGAAGAATATGCCTCCATGTTCAAGTTAATCCTACCACTTCCTCTCTCTACTTCCTCAAGGACCTCTTCCATCTATTATTCTTTTTCTTTCTTGCATTTTTATATGTTTTCTCACACTATAGACTTCTTTGCCTGCAAGTCTCAGATCTTTCATTTGTTAGAATAATATCTTATCCAGTTCTACAGCCCTTGGAGAAAATGGTCAAAGTCTACTTTGTTTCATGATTAAAATGCTTCAAAGAATAGTCTACATTTTCTGCCTTCATTTTCATGCTGCTTGGTGGCTGACAGAGATCTCTCCTCTTAAACTTTCTCTTCAACATCATCAATGATCATAAAGTCACCTGATAAAGTTCCCATGATGTTTTTCACAAAAATTTAAAAAATCATAAAATTATTATAGAACCACAAATGATCTTAAATAGACAAAGTCTGCCTGAGCCAAAAGAACAAAGCTAGAGGCATTACAACACTTGATTTCAAAACACTGTATATTACAATGCTGTAGGAATCAAAACAGCATGGTACAGGCACAACACACACACATATAAACCAGTGGGACTGATTAGACATCCCAGAAAAAACCCTACACATGTATTGTCAGTGCATCCTTGAATTGGCAAGAAGGAAGGAAGGAATGAAGAAGAGTTAAATAAGTGAAAACAGTCTCAATAATAATCTCATTTTCACCCTTTCCTCAAGGAAGCAGAGGGCAAATTTAGTTTCCAGAGCCCATTCAGAGGCAGTTATTCATGCTACCTCCAGTGAAAAGTGAATGGAAGTCTTGGGATGGGAAGGCAGAAGGAATTGAACTCTAGAAGGAGATGAGGAGAGCTTCCCAAAATCCATCAAAAGACACAGGTTTTATGATCTATAAGGACCTTCCCAGACTCCTTGTAGTGTCACACTGAAGCCTAATGACCTCAGAGATCAAGAACTGTGTGGAGAGGATAATTTCCCAAAGGAGACTCAGAAACAAAAGTGTCCCCTCCAGCAAAAGATTCAGAGGGATCCATCAATGACCATTTCAGCACAGATCACTGTGGTCCAAAGTTATGGGTTTTTTATAAATGGTCTTAATTGCTGGTGGCATTTCCCTCTCCACAAAGGAATTTTTGTTCCATGATGTGGACTCAGTAGCAAAACAAACAAACTAGCAAACAAACCAAAAACAAAAATATTAATGATTTAAAAAAAATGTCCACCCAGAAAGATTGAGTAGGGGCTTAATGTAGAGTTGACATAGAATGATGGAAGGTACAGGGTATATATATTTTACCCTGAGTTGTATAATTAAAGACACTACCCAATATTTGTCCAAAAAATGGTCACCTATTAAGGGATTGCTGCCTGTGCTCTTAAGCAGCCAATTACCAGGGCTAGGCATCAGGTTACTAAAAGAATTTCCAATACTGGAGCTCAAAGAGGAAAAAAGGGAGGTTAGAGAAAATGTCCAGAGAAGGTAGCACTACAGTTGATGGAAGGGGAGAATGTGTCACAGGCTGGTAGATGGCTTCTGTGAAGAGGTGCTCCATAGAACAGTCTTTTCCCATTTTCTTGGTGTGTTTCAGACAGTGCTGTTAAGCTTCTTAGCACTGAATGGTTTCTGCACCAGGAGCCTGCTGTTGGACTACTTAGTGACTTTTTCTCACTTTAGGTTAAACACTTTAAATATCTTTAGTATCTTTTTAGTCATAATAATGAGATTATTTCCACAAGGGAGCATCATGAAGCCTAATTAGTACCTGTGGAGAACTTTGTGATCTTACATGGAAAGAAGTTCAACATACTATTTAACCTGAGAACCAAAAAAGGGTGAAGAGATTGCTCAATTTATTTAGAGTCACAGTCATCCAACACATTGGAAGAAATGGAATTCTTTCCCTTGGGATACTATCCAAGATCAGAACTTTATGAACTCAATATTTTCCCAATGGAATATTAGTTTTTTTTCCCCCTTTTAGCAACTTTGGAGGCAGCCTGCTGCTGTGGAATACGTGAACACACAAGAATTGAATTTGAATCCAAGTCATTCTCCCACTACCTAGCAATGCAAAATAAATTGCTCAATTCACATTGTTGGATGCAATTTAATCATCTATAAATTGAAGAGATGGAACAAAATGAGATCTAAAGTTCATTTCCACTAGAATATATTAATGGCTAAAATTCCTGGATTTACATTAGATATGGTAATTTCAGTTTGATCAATTTCTATGGAGTAGGTTGTATGTGACCGGCATACTGGTAACTTCTAGAGAAGGTCTGTTTCTCTGCATGCATTCAAAGGCACCAAGCATGTAGAAAATAATGGTAATTACCCCACTGCTAGAAGTGGGACATAACACGGAGGCTCAGCTAATGAAGCCCCCTCCTTGAACAGGAAATGGAGATATAAACCCAGTTTGCATTGGTGAGGGGTAAACTAAAGCTTTTCCAATGATTTGATGTCAGCATTGGATTTTGAAACATGAATAAAAGTTTGCTGACAGAGAAAAGAGTTGAGGGAGGGATTCTGGTGAGAAAGAATAGAATGTACAAGAGTGGAACATAGGTGAAGATATCTGGAATATAAAATTACAGGGGGCATGGAGGTGATGATCCAATATACTTTAATGTGATGATTTGTCTCACTACATAGACATGATTTTTTATTTGTTTTGGTTCACCCAACTCCAAATAGCTGTAGTTATTTCTTATTTACAGTCAAAATTTGTTCAAAATCTACAAAGCTTAAAATCCATAAAGATGATTGAAGCAGTAAAGGATCAAGCTCAAAAAATGAAGGATAAACTTGCTTTGCATTTTATGACCTGTTTAAGAAAAAGAATCCATGAATTCCCAACTAGGAAAATAACTTCAGGATGGTGAGTTAGCTCTGAGGGGAGTTCAGAACGCCTATGCCTGGCTTCTTCCAGAACTTGTTACAAAGAAGTGCAAATAAGGAGACTAGAGTAGTCAGCCAAGTCCTCTCTAAAATTATCCCTGTCATCAGTAACAATTAATACTATGTACAGAATAGTATTGTTCTAGGAATAGGAGCCAAAGAAATTTAGGGAGATTTGCAGATCATATAATTTAGTAACCCGAGTTTATGGTTGGCACTAGTTGGTGTGTCAAATCTAATTGGTGAGAGGACTCCTGAGGGTCCACATGAAGCTATATTTCAGGAGTTCAAACCACTTTACTAGAGGAAGGGGATGGCTTATATCATTATTACCTTCTTGGGAAATTGGATCTTCCATTTTTCTTTGGAACTGATCACATTTGCCTCAGTGGTACCTTACAGTGTATGTGTACCTTTGTATGCACGTATACACATTTTTGTTGACAACTACACGTGATTTTCTCTTCCTTTCTGCACAGCATGCTGTGTATATGGAGTAAATGTCAAACCATCATAACCAGGCAACCTTTTCAGTTTGAACTAATGGAACCTCAAATGAATTTACTTGCACTCCTTTGTTTTTGTAAATTCTGAGTTCAGTCACACCTGACATTCTTCACACATTTTAACAAAAGCAAAGTCACATTGCAAAGACTAATGTAAGCAGGGAAAGAAAAAAGAAGGAAAAAGTTTAAAGATAAAGAAAATGTGACAGTAATCTGGTAGGATAAACTATAATTTTTTTCAACTACTGTTAGATCATTACTGATTGTCTGGACATTCTTTTGTGAAGTTGGGTAGGGGAGTGAGTTCTAATTTCTCCATTACTGATAGTAAATCTAAATTAAACATCATGAATGGCCTCGTGGAGGAGTTTCAGTGTACTCTCTATAATGTGGGGGTAAACATGCTTAGCATTGATGGCTAAATTTTCATTTTATGATCTTCATCCTAATTTTTGTTGCACAAAAGTATCTGCTCTGTTTTTTTTGTTTTATATTGGAGGAAAAAGGTAATTTTGCAAAGAAGACAAACTCATTAAAAAGGCAACCCCTTGGGTCTTAGTTGATATTCAGTTTAATAAAAGTTAAGAGTGCTGTTTGTGAAGCTCATGAAAAAAGAACAGAGAAATCATTATTTTTGTTTTTGTTTTCTTGCAGTGCTGGGGATCAAACACAGGGTCTTGCGCATGTTGGGCAGGTACTCTGACACACAGCCATATCCCCAGCTCACTACTTATTTTTTTTTTAAAGTAGTTAAAATTTGAAGTTTCTCCAGGATGGGCTAAGTTTGAGGTCAGTGCAACTCTGGGGACTGAGTGAGAATTTCATAAACAATCAGAGGAAATCTCATTTGGAGATAAGGGAATATTTTCCCAAGAGAATAAAGGCTTTCAGTCATATAGGTGCCGACATGGTAAGTCTAGTTCATCAAGTGGAAATTATAAGTAAAGCAAAACAAATATACAGAGTTCATGTTCATCTGGGAGCACTGGATTTAAAGGAAAGGTCTTTTTTTCTTCCTGAAAGAAACTACAAACAATGCTTTCCCTCCTGCTCTCATAGCTCCACAATAGAATCCCTAATGGTCAAAAGAGGACATGTTGCAAAGCTGCTTGGAAAGGCAACTTGAATCTGACCACTGACATCAGGTTTTGCAATCTGTGGGGAGGAGAGACTGCCACCTACCGAATCACCACCTTTTAGTTGTTTCTGTCAGCACTTTGATTTTCCTTGGAGTTCTACCAACCTCAGAGCATGACCTTGCTTGGAAATGAAATCTGACCTCATTACAATGCAAGTTTAGTTTTTTGCAGGCACATCACAAAATCAGCCAGAACCCCTCATCGGCAGATTTTCCCCCTATATAGTGCCACAGGAAAGAAAGAGAAGCCAAGGGGCCATGTATAACCTAAGCAGCAAGAACAGCTGCAGAAGGAGATCAAGCATCTGTGTAATGATATGTTTAGTCACTAAATACAACTATTTTATCTTAAGATAGACTAAAAATCCAGTACACATGTTTATGTAAAGTCTTCTTAT
This sequence comes from Pedetes capensis, assembly GCA_007922755.1. NCBI lineage: Eukaryota > Metazoa > Chordata > Mammalia > Rodentia > Pedetidae > Pedetes > Pedetes capensis. Next base: position 36,333 of record VMDO01007653.1, on the reverse strand, counting down.
TCTCAGTTTGAGGAAAGTGCCTGACTAAATGTTTTGTTGGAGTGAACTTAATTGTTGACATCTGGAATTGGTTAATGTTAATATTATCCAAAGCATTTGACTGAATAAAATGAGATGGAGAAAGGTCTATTCTGAACATTTATTGTGTGATGTCAGCCTAGGTAACTGTATAGTTTAAAGGAAAACCTGCTAATGTTGTAAAAAATAATAGGTATCAATAACCATGAACCATACTGATCTTGAACTCAGTTAAATCTTAAATATTATATATTTTCTAAGTCATACATTCAGGGAGTCTTAGCCATACGAAAACTCACATTACTATGAAGATGGCTAGACTGCATGTTACATATTTCAGACATGAAGTCAGGAGAGACCAATCCCTGGAGAAAGACATCATGTTTGGGAGAGTGGCAGGTCAGCAAAAAAAGGAAAACCCTCCACTAGATGGGTTGACACAATGTCTGAAATAATGGGCTTAAACATATACAAGATCATGTGCCTGGCACAGAATTGGGAAGTGTTTCGATCTGCTGTACATAGGGTCGCTATGAGTCAGGCTTGACTCAATAGTACCTAACAGCAATGATGCAATAATACATAGTAGAGCATGGGTCATGGTTTAGTTTCTAAGCATATTCATATACTCTGAACTATGAGAATACTAGAAAGGACACAAATGTAACCAGTGTCTACCACATAGGCCTTTGCCACCTTGTTCCTTTTGGAGTTTCCATCATCCACTGTAAAGTACATATGTCCTCATATACCAGCCACCTCTAGTTGGCAAACAGGATACATTCTGATAGCCATATTTTCCTTAAAGAATGGTAAAAGGAAATGGAAAAACTTTTAAGTATAAAGACAGACATGCACATTAATGTAAGGGATAGTAATTTTAGATACTTTTGCTTGTTTTGTGACAGATACTACTGGTGTCCGTAATAAAATAAGGAATTCAAGGAAATTATATAGATTGAGAAATTCAGGAGCACCAACCATTTTTGAGCTAGAGTGAAGAGAAACACTTTAACAGAGCATCTTAACCCAATTAAAGAGCTATTCCCAGGCATCTTGCTGTAGCAAGTAATTGAAACAAATGATAAATGTTCTGCCTTCATAAAAGGCACAGTGTTAAAAAATGTTAACATTTTTTCAATTGTTATTACTCTTTTCTTCAGTCTTTGAAAGTAAATTGTTTGAAGAAGTAGTCAAAAAATGTAGAGGATTATGTCAAAGGAATAGGAGACAACTCAAAAAAAAAAAAAATCCCAGGGCCAAATCTAGAACAATTAAAACAAGGAAATAAATAATATATGGTATAAAATAAGGGAACATGCATTGAGAGAAATGTTGAAAGCTATTTGAAAAATAAGTTAACAGAGGACAGCTAAATCTGCCTTACAGAAGAATGTAAATACTAACCCACTTTTAAGTATGATTTGGATTCAGTGACTTGCTTCCAATGAATAGAGTATATGAAGGGAAAATATTAACTTGGCAGTTAATAGTCCTGGAAAGCACTACCTGTCCACTACCTGGAAAGCACTATCATTGAGAATGTTATGTGGAAATCAGTTACCTTTTGACATAATGAGATGAAGAAGGAATTTTACCTCTCTGGTGTCCTTTCCAAAACCCCATAAGCTTATTTTAATCATGAGAAATATACTAGACAAACAACATTTGAGGGGCATTCTGCTTAATAGCCTATCAGTACCCTGCAGAACCATTAAAATCATGAAAGGAAAAATGATTGAGAAAATGTCACATTCTAGAGGATATTAATAGATATGACAACAAAATGCAATGTGGTATTCTAGTTTGACTCCTAGAATACCAACAAAAAGTAGTGTAGAAACTGGTCAAATGCAAGCAAAGTTTAGACTGTACTTAAATAATATTGTACCAACATTGGTTTATTAGCTTTCACAAATATAAGATGATAATGTAAATGATAACATGAGGAGGGCGGTATGATAATGTGAGGAGGTAGGTAGTATAAACATATAACTCAGAGATGTCTTTTCAACTCTTCTGTAATCTGAAACTAAAACTAAAAAATAAAAAGTTTATTCAAAATGTTTGAAAATACATTCTTCTGGGAAGGTTTTCAAGTGTATAGACCTTAAGATATATATTTTTTCCCCAGTGTTTGAGGGTTGAACCCAAGACATCACACATGTTTTGCAAGTGCTCTACCACTGGACCATACCCTCAGCCCACTTTTTAAAATTTTTTATTTCAAGTGAACATCTTGCTAAATTACACAGGCTGCCTCTGGCCTCAAATTTGTGATCATCCTGTTTCAGCCTCCTGGGAACCTGGGTGGTGCCACTTTGCGCACCATGACATAATTCTTTTGGCTGTTATGTATTTATGAAATTTTTCAGATGTCAGTACTATACATGTTGCCCATAAAATTAATTTATTTGCAACATTTAAGTTTAAGGAAGATACAAATACCAGTTTTCTAATGTAAGGAGATAACACTGAAGTTTTAAGTAAATAATATCTGGATAAAACATGATGTTGCTTGTAAAGGGAATGGTGAAAAATAATCTCTGGAGCTGGGAGCAGTGGCACATGCCTCTGATCCCAGTAACTTGGGCAACTGAGGCAGGAGGATAGTGAGTTTGAGGCCAGAGGCAGCCTACATAACTTAGAGAGACCCTGTACCAAAATAAAAATATTAAAAAATGGATAAGGGTGCAGCCCAGTGGTAGTGCACTTGAAAAATATGTGTGAGGTCATATTTTGAAACCCAAATACCACACAAAAAAATAGTTTCTGGATATATTTTAAAAATGAAATCAGCAGATTTATTGAAGTATTAGAAGAGATTATGAAAGAAACTCTGATCCCAGGATTTCTTCATGCTTTTGAGCCTGAGAATTGTAAGAATGGTGGACCCATTAACTCAGATGGGAAAAGCTTCGAGAGGACATTTGTTTTGAGGAGATCACAATCCAAATTTTTAGATGTATTAGTATATGAAGCTCAAGATACACATTTAAGCCATATGTTGAGTATTTTAAATATGTATTTTAGATAAGATGTCCAAATTAGAGAGGTAAAATAGGGAATCATTAGCATATAAATGGGAGCAAACAAGTGAGTAATGAAAGAAAGGAGGAGACGTCTCTGGGGTCCTTCAATACTAAGGGAGAAAGTTGACGAGGGCTGTCCAGAAGTGGTCAATGAAGTAGAAAGAAATCTAGTGAGAGTTCAGTGGCCATGACACAGGGAAGGAAGGGAACCCAGGTGATCTGGGTGGACAACCTGAGTTAAAGAGACAGAGTTGAGAGCTGATGGTAAGAATTCATGTGCTAGCCTACCAAAAAGGAGCAAGTTTCAGGGACAAAAACTTAGGTGCAGAGGGTCCCCTCTCAGGTACTCAACTGACTAAAAAATCACAATGTGTACATGATGTAACTAGTAAAGTTTGGAGAAAGAATTCATGTAGTGGATTAGAGGGAAGAAGTGCTTGGCACTCCTACAAAGCTGAAAATGGTGACTGTTTCTTATTACAACCAGCTTGAAAATAATTGCACAGGACTTGGGTGGCACATTTAGGAAAAATGTCTCAGTAGTGTAGAATAATTATTATTATACAAAATGCTGCTCTGGCCCTGCCTAAACAAAAGTAAAAGTTTCAAAGGGTTAAATTGTTTCCATGCAAATAATTGTGTCCTAAAACAAAGCTCAAAAATACTTGTAGAAATATGAAAAATATCTAGCATCTATATATCAGGATACAATTCATAGTGTTTGATATCCAATACAAGTTGGAATAGTAGGTAAAGAAGAAAAATCATGATCTATAATAAAGAAAAACTTCAATTAAAACTGACTCCAGTGTGACATAGATGTTAGAATTAGCAGACAAGGATAATAAAACAATTATTATAAATGTACTCCTTATGTTCACAAACCTAAATGAAGGAATGAAAGTGTTAAGTGGAAATATAGAATGTTTTAAAAAAACACACCAAATTCTACAGATGCAAATGACAAATGAGAAATCTACTTCATAAGTCTAGTGGAAAATTAGATCCTACAGGGAAAAAACAATGAACTTAAAAAATATTGCAATGGAACCATTTGAAAGGAAAACAGAAATAAAGGAATGAAAAAAAAACAAATATCAAGCAATCAAGTGTACATCTCATTTTAATCTATGCAAAAGAGATGATGTACAAAAATAATATATAGTATTAGCAGCCAAACATTTTCCAAACTTGAAGATAACTATAAATCAACAGATCCGTGAAGCTCAACAAACCCCAAGTGAAAAAGAATCAAATTAACGAGCTTGAGCTAGGCATGGTGGCACACATCTGTAATTCCAGCCACTTGGGTAGTGAGTACTGGAAGATCAAAAATTCAAGGCCATACATGTGGCCCTAGATTCAATCCCCCAGTACTGCAAAAACAAACAAACACACACACAAACACACAAACGAACAAACAAAATGGTACAAGAAAGTTAAAATTAGCCTGTGGGGAGTGGGTAGACACCTGTGTACTATCATAGCCAAGTGAATACTAAGGATGATTGATAGGTAACCACTGTGTGATATCCTGGATGAGATCTTTTGAACAGAAAAGGGACAGTAAATAAAATCAAAGAAAATTTGAATAAAACTTTGGCTTTTGTTAATAATAATATACCAATATTGTTTTAACTCAACCTGCTAATAGAGGCACCCAGTGAAGAGTATATGGGAATTGTATAAATAACAATTTTTCTGTCAATCTAAAATTTAAAAGCTTATTTCTAGAAACAAGTACATGCAGAAGAAAAAAGTCACATATTTCTTGTTGGAAACTGCAGGTGAGAAGACTAAAGAACAATCTTTATTGTATTGGAAGGAAAATTGTCCATTTACAATTTTACCTAGACTTCTATATAAAGTGAAATGTCTTTTAAACATGAATAGAGATTGTTAAGTGCATAAAAGTTGGAAGGATTCATCAGTAGTAGAACCTGATGATAAAGAATGTTAAATTGTTAAAGAAAGTATTTTGAGCTGAAAGAACAAGACATCAGGAGGTAATGTGAATCCATATCAAAGAACCAAGAGCACCGCAAGTGGTAGTCACTTTGGTAAATATTTAAGAGGATATTTTAAAATTTTTATACCTTCAAAAGTAATTAACCAAGGAAAAGCACTACAATTAACTATGGTATGAAAAATACAACATATAACAAAGTAAAATTATGAAATCAGAAGCTGTTGTTTTCAGAAAAACAAATTAGTAGATTTCTAGAACAACTACTTGGGAAAAATAGATAAGACATAAAATTATTATATCAATAATTGAAAAGATAATATTACTATAATGGCTATTATTGCCATAACAAGCAGATATTAAAATGATAATAACAGCTTTACCAATAAGTTTGCTGACTTAGGAAAAATGGACAAATTATTATAAAAACACAAACTACTAATCTCAATGAAGAAGAAATAGGTAATTTAAATAAAACTATTACTATTTGGGGCTGGGATTTAGTTCAGTTGGTAGAGCACTGTGCTGCAGTCTCTGAGGTCCTGAGTTCAATTCCCAGCACCGCAAAAATGGGAGAAGGACCTGGTAACCCACTCCCAAGGAAATCCCAAAACAGTCAGCCATTGAAAACCCTATGAGGGTCGCTCGCTATGAGTCAGACACCGACTCGACGGCACCTAACAACAACAACAACATTACTATTTAAGTTATAATTTTGAAGTCATAAAAAATAATTCTAGCCCAAGTGGTTCTCTTGGTGAATTCTATTAAAATGTTAAGGAAAAATAAAAGTAATTCTATGCCAATTCTTCAGAAACAATTTAATGATAAAAGATTTCTTCCCACTTCATTCTATGAGCTGAAAATTACATTGGTTCAAAAAGCAAAGATATTATAGGAAAAATAATAACATAATGAATACTGACACAAATATTACTTTAAATTTTTTATAAAATGGAATCCATACTACTCCAAAGGGATAACTACATCATAACCAAGTGAAATCTATTTCAGAAATGCAAAGACAGATTTATCATTTGAAAGGCAATGTAAATCAGCAGTTTAACAAACTAAAAATAAAAACATTTAATCTTTTCAATAGTTGATAAAATTCATTTGACAAGTTCCAACTTTCTTTACTTATAAGAACAAACAAAAACCACTCTCTGCAGTGGAAAAAGACCGCTTTGATTGAATAAAATATCCCTAAGAAAAACCTCCAGATAGTATGATAACTAATATTAAAAACTAAGTATCTTACCTCTAACTTTAGAAAAAAAGCAAGGGTGTCCACTTTCTATCTTCCCTGCTACTATAGATTCTAGATAGTACAAAATAAAAAAGAAAAAACAAAAAAGCATCCAGATTGGAAAAGAATAAAGTTGCTCTATTCACAGTTGACATGATCATTTTCTTAGAAAATATTATTGAACTTACCAAAAAGTTGCTAGAAATAATCAGTGAAGGTGCAATGCATGTAATCAAGAAATAATCCATTGTATTTATGTAGATAAATAACAATTAAAATTAAAATTTAAGAAATAGAATAATTTAGAGTAGCATGAAAATGTAAAATACTTAGGATTAAATCTGTCAAAGTCTGTGTAATAATTGTATGTGGTAATCACAGAATATTGTTAAGAGAAATTAAAGTCACCCTAAATAAAAACAGATATATGCTATATTCATAATTTTGAATTCTCAACATTGTCAAGGTATCAATTTTCTCCAAACGGAATAATTGATTCAATATAATCTTAAACTAAATCTTAACAGGCCGTGCTGTAGAAATTGAGTTTAAAATTTCTTTGCAATGGATAGGACTTAGAATTGCTGAGACAATATTAAAAGGAAAAATGTCAATATTTGTTGCAAAGCCATAGTAATCAACATAGTTTAATATTGCTTTAAAGATAGATCAAATATATCAAAGAACAAAATGGAGAATTCAGAAATAGACCCACACATATGAATAACTGATCTTTCAATAAACTGTTCTGAACAGTTGGATATTCAGTTACTAAAAGAAAAAAACAAAATGAAGGCAGGCACCATGGTGCGTACCTGTAAACCCAGGGACTCAGGGGGCTGAGGTAGGAGGATCATGAGTTCTAGGCCAGAGATAACCTGTATATCTTAGTGGGACTCAGACTCAAAATAAAAAAGAAAAAATGGAATGAGGGTGCAGCCTCATGGTAGAGCACTTGCAAAGTATGTGTGAGGTCCCTGGTTCAACCTCCAAAATTAACCAAAAAGGAGTTATAGTCTAATCAATACTATAAAAATTCTAGAAGAAAGCATAAAAGAAGATATTTCTCACCTCTAATTCAACAAATATTTCTATATGTAACACCAAAAGCATGATCTATATAAGGAATATAAATATATTAAACTTAAAGATTTAAAAAACTTGAAGAGGACTCTTCAGAGAACAAAAAGACAAGTCACAGATTCAAAGACCTTTTTGGTGATTATAAAGCAGTAAAAGACTCTATGTTAAAGAGCTCTCTAAACTCAATAATAATTGAACAAACAAGCCAGTGACATGTTGGAAAAAATTTTGAATAGATATTTTACCAAGAAAGAAGGAGAGATGGAACGTAAGACCATGAAAAGATGCTCAATATAATTAGTCATTGTTGTTGTTAGGTGCCACTGGGTCGGTATCCAACCATAGCGACCCTTCATACAACAGGAGAAACACAACTGTCAGTGCTTTTCTGCTGTTCATAGGGTTTTCAATGGTGGATTGATTCTTGGGAGTGGGTATCCGGGTCCATCTCCCAAACCTACAGCACCTGGTGTTCCCAGGCAGTCTCCCATCCAAGTACTAACCAGGCCCAACCCTGCTTAGCTTCTGAGATCTGATGGGATGAGATGCCACAGGGCTATGCAGGCTTCATTAGCCGTTGTTGTTGTTGTTGTTAGGTGCCGTCGAGTCGGTATCCGACTCATAGTGACCCTTATAGGGTTTTCAGTGGCTGGCTGTTTCGGGATTGCCTTGGGAGTGGATTGCCAGGTCCTTCTCCCAGTTTTGAGGTGCTGGGAATTGAACTTGGGACCTCAGAGACTGAAGCACAGCGCTCTACCAACTGAGCTAAATCCCAGCCTACTCATTAGTCATTAGGTAAATTCAAATGAAAACCCTGAGAAATACCTACACATATATTGTTGTTGTTAGGTGCAGTGGAGTCTAGTCGGACTCATAGTGACCCTGTGTACAACATACAAAACACTTCTTGATACTACCATCTCCAGAACTATGTCAGTGCTTCTCTGCTATTCCTAGGGCTTTCAATGGCTGATTGTTTTGGGAGTGGTCTGCTATGTCCTTCCCTCTTTTTGTGGGGTGGAGGTTGACCCCAGGGACTCAGAGTGTGCAGATCAAGGACTCTAACTGAGCTAAATGGCTTGTCCCATTTTAGCATTAAGGGGAAATGTACTAATTTTGAACAAATCTCTATATATAATTATTAGAGTAATTTTCATTTAATGATTATATGCATATTCAGTTAAAGCAAACCTACAATTGTCCTAGTATTTTTAAAATTGTTTCTTGTCTATGAAAATCTACAAAATAACTGGAAAGGAGTTTTTCTCTTTAATTACAGAGAGATTATGCACTTTCCAAAAACTTTACAGAATTATTGAAACTTTAGAGTTAACTAGTGCACTGATCTGTTAGTTATTATGTCATTAATTAGTTTATGGGATTGGTTAACCTGGAGAGAAAATGAAATTAATAATCAAGAGTGGAATGTTGGAATCCTTAGCCACTTTTGAGTTGCAAAAACAATACACATTGAGAATTTTATTCCACTCCAGTCAGAAGGGCTATCATCAAGAAACAAAGAACAACAAAGGCTGGTGAGGATGCAGAGAGAAAAAATTTCTCATACACTCTGATGGGAAGGTTAAATTGGTTGCAGACACTATAGAAATCTGTATATAGGCTCCTCAAAAAACTAGTAGTAGAACTAGCTTATGACCCAGCTATACAACTTCTGGGTATATACTCAAAGGAATCTAAGTCCACATGGTACAGAGATCCCTGAACACAGAGATCATGGTCATTATAGCACTGTTCACAGCAGCCAAGGTAGTGTCAACCTAGATGTATATCAACAGATGAATGGATAAAGAAATGGTGGTATACATGCACAATGAAGTTTTACTCAGCCATGCTGTTAGGTGCCCTCCAGTCGAGTCTGACTCATAACAACCCTATGTACAGCGATTCTGTGCCAGGCAAGCGATTTTATTTATGTTTAGGCCCATTGATGCAGACACTGTGTCAACCTATCTGGTGGAGGGTTTTCCTCTTTTGCGTTGACCTGCCACTCTCCCAAACATGATGTCCTTCTCCCGGGATTGATCTCTCCTGACTACATGTCCAAAATATGTAAAATGCAGTCTGGCCATTTTCCTTCCAAGGAGCACTCTGGTTGCACTTCTTCTAGGACAGATCTGTTGGTTCTTTTGGCAGTCCATGGTATATTCAATAGACATCTCCAGCACCACAATTCAAAAGCATCAATTCTTTTCCTGTCTCTCTTGTTCAATGTCCAGCTTTCACAACCATATGATGCTACTGAAAATACCATGGCATGAGTCAGACGCACCTTCGTCTTCAATGGGACATCTTTGCTTTTCAATACTCTAAAGAGATCTTTTGCCACAGCTTTTCCTAGAGCAATGCGTCTTTTGACTTCTTGACTGCTGCTTCCACGGGTGTTGATTATAGAGTCAAGCAAAGCAAAATCTTGGACAACCTCAATCTTTTCTCCATTTATTGTGAAGTTGCGCGCTGACCCAGTCGTAAGGATTTTTGTTTTGTTGATGTTTAGTCGTAACCCATATTGAAGGCTACGATCTTGGATCTTCATCAGTAGATGTTTTAAATCCTCTTCACTTTCAGCAAGCAGAGTTGTGTCATCTGCATTACGCAGGTTGTTAATGAGTCTTCCTCCAATCTTGATGCCGCATTCCTCCTCATAAAGTCCAGCTTCTTGGATTGTTTGCTCAGCGTATAATTGAAGAGACAGGGTGAAAGTATACAGCCCTGGTGCATACCTTTCTCAACTTTAAATTACACAGTGTTTCCTTGTTCTATTTGAACAACTGCCTCATGGTTCATGTACAGATTTCTCATGAGCACAATTAGGTGTTCTGGTATTCTTATTTTCCAAAGTGTTATCCATAATTTGTTATGATCCACACAATCAAATACTTTTTCATAGTGAATAAAACATAGATAGACATCTTTCTGATATTCTCTGCTTTCAGCTAATATCCACCTGACATCAGCGATGATGTCCCTGGTTCCCCACCCTCTCCTGAATCCCGCTTGATTTTCCAGTAATTCCCTCTCTATATACTGCTGCAGTCGCTTCTGAATGATCTTTAGTAGAATTTTGCTGGTGTGTGATATTAATGATATTGTCTGATAGTTTGCACACTCAGTTGGATCCCCTTTTTTTGGGAATAGGCACAAATATGGATCTCTTCCAGTGAGTTGGCCAAGTAGCTGTTTTCCAAATCTGTTGGCATAAACATGTTAACACCTCCAGTGCTGCCTCTGTTTGTTGAAACATCTCTATTGGTATTCCATCAATTCCTGGAGCCTTGTGTTTCGCCACTTATTTCAAGGCAGCTTCCATTTCGTCCTTCAACACCACTGGTTCCTCTTCATATGCAACCTCTTGGAATGGTTGGTCATCTATGAATTTTTTCTTATGTAATGACTCTGTGTATCCTCCCCATCTTCTTTTGATGTTTCCTGCATCATTTAATATTTTCCCTGTAGAATCTTTCACTACTGCCACTCCAGGCTTGAATTTTTGTCTTCACCTTCTTAAGCTTGAGAAACACAGAGTGTGTTCTTCCTTTTTGGATTTCTGCCTCCAGCTCCTTGCACATGTCATTATAATATTTGTTTTTGTCTTCTTGAGCTGCCTTCTGAAATCTTCTGTTTAGTTCCTTAACTTCATCATGTCTTCCTTTTGCTTTAGCTGCTTGACGTTCGAGGGCAAGGTCCAGTGTCTCTTTTGACATGGAATTTGGTCTTTTCTTTTTTTCTTGTCCTTTTAAGAACTTTTTGCTTCCTTCTTGAATGATATCTTTTATGTCATGCCACAACTCTTCTGGTCTCCTGTCATTAGTGTCTAATGCATTAAACCTATTTTTGAGGTGGTCTCTGAACTCAGGTGGGATATACTCAAGGTCATACTGTGGCTCTCCTGTACTTGTTCTAATTTTCTTCAGCTTCAGTTTGAACTTGCATATGAGAAGTTGATGGTCTGATCCACAGTCAGCACCTGGTCTTGTTTTGACATTTTGTACAGAGCTTTTCCATCGTCTCTTTCCACATATGTAGTCAAGTTGGTTCCTGTTTGTTCCATCTGGTGAAGTCCATGTGTATAGTCTCCGTTTATGATGTTGAAAAAATGTATTTGAAATGAAAATGTCATTGGTCTGACAAAATTCTATCATGCGATCTCCAGCTTCATTTCTGTCACCAAGACCGTATTTTCCAACTACTGGGCCTTCTTCTTTGTTTCCAACCTTTGCATTCAAGTCACCAGTGATTATCTGTATGTCTTGATTGCATGTTTGATCTATTTCAGATTACAGAAGCTGATAGAAGTCTTCCCTTTCTTCATTTGTGGCCTTAGTGGTGGGTGCACAAATTTTAATAATAGTCATATTAACTGGCCTTCCTTTAGGCATTGGATATTATTCTATCACTGACAACATTGTATTTCATGACAGATCTTGAAATGTCTTTTTTGATGATGAATGCAACCCCATTTCTCTTTAGTTTATCATTCCCAGCATAGTAGACCATATGATTGTCTGACTCAAGATGGCCTATGCCAGTCTATTTTAGCTCACTGATGCCTAGAATGTCAATGTTTATGTGCTCCATTTCTCTTTTCACGATTTCTAATTTTCCTAGATTCATACTGCATACATTTCAATTATTAATGGATGTTTACAGTTGTTTCTCCTCATTTTGAGTCCTGCCATATCAGCAAGTTGAGCACGCTGGGGCTTTACTCCATTTCCGTCATCACAGTAGACTCTACTTTGAGGAGGCAACTCTTCCCCAGTAGTCTTTTGAGTGCCTTCCAACCTGGGGGGCCCATTTTCTGACAGTATATCTGACAGTGTTTCTTTGCTATTCATAGGGTTTTCAATGGCTAGTTGTTTTAGGAGTGATTTGCCAGGCCCTACTCCCTAGTCTGTCTTAGTCTGGAAGCTCAGCTGAAAACATGTCCACCATGGGTAACCTTGCACATGTCCGAGGTACCAGCAGCAGAGCTCTCAGCCTCATTGCAACACACAAGCCCCCACAGTAGAGCAAACTGACAGACGTGTGGGGGTTGCTCAGCCATAAAAAGAACAAATTATGTTATCTACAGGAAAACCAATGGAGCCTGAGGCCACCTTTTTCCATTATTTTATTTATTTATTTATATATTTACTTATTTATTCATTATTTTGAGACAGGGTCCTATAGCCCAGACTGACCTTGAATTTGTTATGTAGCCCAGGCTGGCCTGGATCTCTCAGGCTTTCTGCCTCTGCCTCCCCTGTGCTGAGATTACAGGCATGAACCACCATACCCAGCACAGAGAACATCATTTTTTGTGAAATAAGCCATGTCCAGAATGACAAATATTGCATCTCTTCTCTCATATGCATACTCTATATTTTGAAAAAGTGAATACAGACAGTCAGACAGATACACACACACACATATACACACACACACATATACATACACAAACACACACACACCACACAGACACATACACCTGGGTGCCAAAGAATCTATGCACATTTTAAGAGATGTTATACTACTTTTCAAAGTTGAATCAAAGTATAGTAGTGATGTGTAGTGTGACATTTCCTCAAAAGTTAGCATTAACCCAATGAATGTTAGTACCAACATACAATAGTCAGGATGTTCAAAGAAAATGGCACAAGCACTGTGTCACTGGAGGATCACAGGACCATTTTGAAGTGGTTTTTGAAATTCAAGAACATTGTGGAAGTGCAAGGACAATAGAGACATGAGTGTGTGACAGAACTTCAAAAATGCCTAACGATTGCCTGCATTGGTATTAAGTTTGAGACACATGGTACTGTGTGATGTGCACAAGGGAAGATCCAGGAGGCCTCAAACAGTGACAAGTCCTACTTCTGCTGTGCTTTTGGAATACTTTACACACTCCCTGCCGAAGTCTACCAAATAACATGCATATGAGACAGGAGCTAGCAGAACAAGCATAAGATATATTCTTAAAACAGCAAAATGGAAAGTTTTCATCCCAAGATACAAATCTTTTTTGTACCTTATCTCTGTGTGTATGGTTGTGTATCGGTCATAAAAGTAGAAGTGGGAACATTTTAGGGGAGGAAGGAGAATAGGAGGGGGAAAGACCAGGCAGGGTAATGGAGGAAAAAGAAAGACAAATAACACATATTTTCTCTCATATGAAGAAACTAGATTTAAAGATCTACGTGTGTGTGTGTGTGTGTGTGTATGTGTGTATGTGTGTGTGTTGTTGTTGTTGTTGTTGTTGTTGTTCTTCTTCTTCTTAAATATTCTGGAGTCAGGTGTGACTCATAGAAACACTATGTACAACAGAGTGAAACACTCCCTGACACTGTAAGATGTCCAGTACTCTGTCAGTGCATCTCTGCTATTCATAGAGTTTTCAGTGGCTGACTGGTTTTGGGAGTGGGCTGTCAGATCCTTCTCCCAGACCTACAGCAACTGGTATTCCCAGGCAGTGTCCCATCTAAGAACTAACCAGGCCTGACCCTGCTTTGGTTCTGAGATCTGATAAGATTGGACACTGGGGTGATAATGGCTGTAGACTACACACACACACACACACACACACACACACACACACACACACACACACACACACAATATAAGACCAGCAATGGATGGGGGACTGTTTTTGGAGAGGAGAGGGAGCAGTAAGAGGGGTAGGGCAGACATGACAGGGTAAATGGGGTGAACATGAGCAATGTACAATGATATGCATGAAATGTCTTAATGAAACCCATTAATCTGTATATTAATTAAAAATTACTAATAAGAAATCAAACCCTAAAAAATGATAATGGAATATAGGAACTACCTTGAATTGTGTATATCCCATAAATAAGAGTTAAGAACTTTTCAAATATAATACAAGTCAATGGAAAAAGGTCACGTATTTAACAAAAATGCAGTTTATGATGATAACTATAGTGATGTATTTGTAGTAATATATTTGTAGCACCATGTAGTGTGATAGAGAGTACATGTGTAGAGGAGACTTCAACAGAATGGATAAGTAAGTTAAGATTTGGCAACTTGCATGTATGTACTATTTATTTGACCAGATTCCAACAAGACCCATTTGCGCATCTCATAGTAAAATATAGATACACAGGAGGAAGTCTATGAGCAGCATCTCAGACCTTCAAGGAGTTTTTTAAGGTTGGCTTACACCACCTTGTCTTGGCATGAATGTCTCCACGGGACCTAGGGAAACTTACACTGATAAGCCCAATATTTATTTTTTCCTTTTCACTACCATGGGCCGAGCCAAGCAGACCAGGCTAGGTATACATCTGTGACCCCTGGTATCTGTCAATGTGTGATAGGTATGTACAGAATTTGCCATTAACGTGTAGGCTAGCAAAAGACACTAACTGAGACCTTTCCTTTCATTTGATAAAAAACAGTGAGATACAGCTATGTAGCACCCCTTTTGCTGGAGCCAACAAACCTATCATCCTGCTCGAATGACCCTACTGTATGTTCCTGAGATGAGTCAAGATACATTTTACTTGTTTCACAAAGAAATCTGTACCAAAAACCACAGATTAGAAATGAGTGAGGAAGCAAGCCAACATAGAAACAGAACCACATGTTCTGTTAACCTGTTTTCCCTTTACTGGAAACTAGGTACTGCTGATAATTTTAATGGTTATGTCCACCCCATTATTCAATGGTGGTGAATCATCAGTGGTCCACTACCAGTGGGACACAGTGGTGGGACCAGGTACTACTGTTATCTGTCATAGGGTAGTGTCTCACTACATCCATGTCTTTCGGTTGGTGTCACCCTTTCACTCTCTGCTGGTGTGTCATGGCTTGGAAATCTCTCCTAACTGATAAGAAGTCTTAGTTAACTAAAATAAGCATTCTTGTGTGTGTGTGTGTGTGTGTGTGTGTGTGTGTGTGTGTGTGTGGTACTGGGGGTTGAACCCAGGGCCTCACACTTGCTGAACCACTGAACTGCATCCCCAGCCCATTTTTTTTACTTTTTGAGACAGGGTCTCTCTAAGTTACACAGACTGCCTCTGGTCTTGAACTTGTGATGCTCCTGCCTCCGCCTCCTGAGCTGCTGGGATTACAGGTGTGCGCCACCGTGCCTGGCAATAAGCACTCTTTATTCTGAGGAGACTTGCTAATAGGGGAGTGCCACACACAGAAAAGGGTGTCTTGACCCATGAGGCCGATGCAGAGATAGAGTGGGGCTAGAGGCGCTGAGCTGTATCCTCAAAGCATGAAGTCACTGGAGTATTACGGGGAACACATGGTCAGATCTGCTTTTGGGGAAGGTTTTGCCTGGTGGTAGTGAAGGAAAAAGTTAGGTACAAGGAAAGCAGTTAAGAGGCCTTTATCTTGGTCTATAGGAGACGGTTTGACCTCCGTCAAACTGAGAGGCTGTCAGAGAGAAAAATGCCAACAACCCTGGGGATTGATTGAATATGAGTGATGCCAGGTGCCATGGAACATGCCTGTAATCCCAGCAGCTTGCCAGGCTGAGGCAGAAGGATCACAAGTTGGAGGACAGAGGCAGCCTATGAAACTTGGCAACACCTTGTCTCAAAAATAAAAAAAATAAAAACGTGGCTGGGGATGCAGCATAGTGGTGGAGCACTTGCCTAGCGTGCATGAGGCCCTGGGTTCAAACCTCAGTACTGAAAGGAAAAAAAAATGGGGGGAAAGGAGTGGTAAAGAACTGCAGGAGGCTGGAAGGACTCTCCCTCTCCAACAAAGGAAGGAAAACAACCTGTGGCCCCACAACTCCTATAGGACCCCAAAGAAGTGCTCTTTTCCCATAAATTAAAAACTGTATGAAAGGAGGCCATTATCCACCAATTTCTTCCTATACGCCAAGCACAGTGTTAAGGTTCTCATTGTTGTTGTTGTTGTTAGGTGCTGTCGAGTTGTTATCCGACTCATAGCGACCCTATGTACAACAGGGGAAACACTATTGTCAGTTCTTCTCTGCTGTTCATAGGGTTTTCAGTGGTGGATTGATTTTTAGGAGTGGGTTGCCGGGTCCTTATCCCAAGCCTATAGCACCTGGAGTTCCCAGGCGGTCTCCCATCCAATTAGTAACCAGGTCCCACCCGGCTTAGCTTTCGAGATCTAACAGGATCGGATGCCACAGGGCTATGGCAGCAGGTGTTAAGGATCTCAATGTGCAATGATTTATTTCATTCTCTGAATAATTCCATGACTAAGTGCTCACAATCCTTTTCTAGTTCATGAGGAGAAGAGGGAGGGCCTTAGCATGAAATAACTATGTCCCCGTCTAGAATGGGGAGCAGCTGGAGTGAGCTGTTCTGCAGTCTCATTCCAGAGGTTTTGTTCTTAAAGCTGCTACAATAAACTTGAGTGAAATTGCTCTCAGTTAATATGTATTGTCCTGAGCCTGTCTTCACAAAATGCAGATAGAGATTCCTAGAAGGCGTGAGTGTGGGTGGGTCTTTGTATATATCTTTTGTTCCTGAGGGTGTTTATGGTGTGTGTTTATCCATATGTTGCTGTGCCACATGTGGTACTATGCACGTGTCTAAGTTTAAATATGTATTGCAGGTGCATATTCTTGTGGGGATATTTATGGCTCTATTTTGTGTCCATTTGTGACCACATCATGCCTTTGTGTACATGTGTGTGTGCATATGTGGTGTAGGTATGTGTGTGGTTGCACATGTTGAGCTAAGAAGCAAAGCATATTACTCTAACAAGGAAGCTTTTACTCCCGGGTAGGTCTTGTTATGTCTTGAAACTTCATAGTCTTTTTTCATCAATTATTTTAAAGAAGATGCTCTCCTAGGTTTCCAGCATTATATTAACCTATTTTTATTATATTATTTCTTAAATATTATTTGTTTAAAGCTCTTATGCAATATAAAGCAAACATAAATTTATAAATTAAATACAAACAAAAAAAATCTCAAGTAATAGCATTAATGTACTAGGATGAAGGGTGTTGTTTTGCTGAAACTAAATTCTTGTAATATAAATAAGGCATTAACGTGCCATGGCATATTTTTTCTTGTTTTAAAGGGCATGTGTTTTTAAAGCCATGTGTTTCTTGTTTTTTAAGGCATGTGTTAAATTTTTCCACCATTGTTTCCCCTTTCACTATAATGTGAACTCTCTTTTTTATTAGATGAGCCTAAAAATAATTTGGCTTATGCTTTGTCTTAAACCAATATCCACAGGTTAAATTTTTACTTCCTTTCTTGTCTTTCCATTAACCTAAGTAATTAAAATAGTATCATATGATAACTAATATCAACAGAAAGTCTTGTATTTCCCAGTAATAACTTGATGTGTTCTTACAATATATTATAATTTTTTTTATGTTATCCAAATGAAATATAAAACTTTTAAAGAAAAATCTTGGAATTCTTAAAGCACTGTCTGAAAAAGCCTGCTTTTAGGCTTTTGCTATCCTCTCGAAGTTCACTCGCTTGTCCCACAAACAGATTTCTGTCTGGCAGTCTCACCATTCAACCGACATACTGAAATCCATCAGAATCCCAGGAAGGAACACAGATTGGCCTTAAGCTGCACCCCCTACCACCAGCAATCTAACACAGCCCGAACAATTCTCTCTATACAGATGTAACAGCTTGATCGTTGCCAGAATAGCATTCAGTTGAATGGCAAAATCTTCATCCATTTGTTCAGTCATTCATTGCTTCCGTAAGCATCTGCACTCTAGGCCTTTTGCTTGGCACTGAGAATACAAAGGTGCGTGAGAGACAAACCCTTTCATCTGGCCAGGTCCAAGAGACACAGGCACCCAGCCCGGTCTGTTACCAGGAACAATTTTCTTGAAAAGATGACGTGTGAGCTAAATTACAAAAGAGATGCGAGAGTGAATTAAAGAAAGAAGAAGAGAGATTTCCAGTAGCAAAAGCATTGTGTGTCAAGGGAACTGGAAGTGGCTAAGTTTGTTTGTGTCCGAGTGTAAGGAGAAGAGAAGTGAATGCTAAACAGGGGTCATGTCACGAAGTTCCATGCATGCCAAGCTTAGGAGTTTGGACTTTCACCGAAATGTTATGGCAAGCCTGAGCTGACTATCAAATAGAGCAGCAGGATATTTAATAACACCTTGAAATTTCAGTAAGAAGATACATGAAAGAGAGATGAGGGGTGGCTAAGATGAAGAACTGTTAGTAAGATGAAATAGAAATAAGATGGCTTGCTCAACTAGAGAGTAGTAAGGCAAGCATAGAATTGATGAGCTTGAAAATATGGAAAAATTGGCATTTTTGTTTGAATTTGCTGAAGTAGTTGAACATTTATTTTAATCAAAGATGAGACCCTGGTTTCTGGTTTGGACATTAATGGGATAGAGAGTAATAAATATTGAGTATTTAATATATGCCATATACTAGAATGAGTATTTTACATTTATTATTTCACGTAATCTTTGTATTTCTTTAAGGTTAATGCTATTCTCTCTCTTTCTTTCTCTCTCTCTCTCTCTCTCTCTCTCTCTCTCTCCTAAATTGAGGATTCTGATGACTCACAGTGATTCCAAAAGTTGCCAAGTTCGAATCTCATTCACTGTACTAAAAAACGCAAGAGGAACCACAGCCATATTGGGACTGAAAGATGAGCTTAATTTTGGACAAGTTGATTTTGAGTCATACATTGAGAAAGACAGAAAGGTACGTAGCTCCAGAGAAAATGGTTCTCATAGTCCTTGGCCACTACTGTATCCTTGGGTTCTATGACGCCATGAGTCTGCAGGTGGATCTGTTTATTATGCAGCTGTATAAGCTCAGTAGATTGTAGATTCATATTCAGAGCATCAGGTTATAGTCCCTGGAAGAAAAAAGGCACTCAATAAATATGTCAAATTGATG
Source organism: Pedetes capensis (assembly GCA_007922755.1). Lineage (NCBI taxonomy): Eukaryota > Metazoa > Chordata > Mammalia > Rodentia > Pedetidae > Pedetes > Pedetes capensis. The sequence goes on along the minus strand of VMDO01007653.1, from coordinate 17,124 downwards.
ATAATTGAAGCTTTTAGTATGAGCGAGATCATTCACCCCCATGTGTCTGTCAGCTTGTCATGCCGTGGGGGCTTGTGTGTTGCTGTCAGGCTGAAAGCTATGTCACCAGTTTTTCAGATACCAGCAAGACCACCCATGCTGGATAGGTTTCAGCTGAACTTCCAGACTAAGACAGACAAGGCAGAAGGACCTGGAAGCCCAATACAAAACAATTAGTCATTGAAAACCCTGCGAATACCAGAAGCTCTGTCAAATAGAGTGCCTGAAAATGAGCCCCCCAGGTTCAGAGGTATTCAAAAGACAACTGGGGAAAAAAGGTCTCCTTGAAGAAGAGTCAACCTTAATGATGAAAACTGAGCAAAGCTCCTGGGACCTCCATTTGCTGATGTGGCATGTCTCAAAATAAGAAGTACGGTGACTGCTACAAGGAGCTCAAACATAAAGAAAAAAAAAGGATCATGTGCATGGCACAGTGTCAGATAGTGTCTCATTCTGCTGTATGTCGGGTCTCTATGACTGGACTCAACATGATGACACCTAATACGAACAACAACGAAATCATTTAAGAAGCAAAGGTAGAGAAGAGGGTTATATTATACATATTTAAAGACTAGACAATAGAAGGAAATACCATGAAGGCAATTGTAAAGTATCTGCCAGAGCAGTAGGAGAGAAACCAGGAGGGTTGTGTCCCAGAAATCAAAGAAAAGAGGAGGTTGAGAAGGAGAATCTGACCATTAGTGTCAAAGGGATTTAGCTCAGTTGATAGAGTAACGCTCTGCAGTCTCTGAGGTCCTGGGTTCGACTCCTAGCACTACAAAAATGGCAAAGGATGTGGCAATCCACTCCTGAGGCAATCCTGAAACAATCAGCCATTGAAAGCACTGTGAGGGTCTCTATGAATCAGACATGACTCGATGGTGCACAATGACAACAACAATAACAGTGCCAAACACTGCCAAAAGTCAGGCAAAAATGAAGCCTGAAAAGTAGACATGGCATTGAGTGGAAAAGAGATCTGAGTTTGGGTATATGAAGGCTAGTATGGACTAAGGGGAATTAGAGAGAATCTACACATTGGGGTCTTGTTAGAATTTGACATTGTGCATTTGTTTCAGATCATAAATGATTTTCAAAAGACTTACTATTAGGAAGCCTATTGTCAAGTCAGGGTCCCTGTTGTTCAGGCACAGTAGAAATTTGACAGAGACAATTTCCCTGTTTGAGTTTAAGATTGTATTCAATTGAAAATTGTATAGGGTTAGACTCAATAATGTCTACATATTTGAAAAAGAGACCATACAACAATGTTGTTGTTGTTGTTAGATGCCATAGAGTCAGTATCCGACTCATAGCGACCCTCATAGGGTTTTCAGTGGCTGATTGTTTCGGGATTGCCTTGGGAGTGGATTGCCAGGCCCTTCTCCTATTTTTGTGGTGCTGGGAATTGAACTCGGGACCTCAGATACTGCAGTGCAGTGCTCTACCAACTGAACTAAATCCCAGCCCATACAACCATGGGATGTGAAAATTTCAGCAAGTCAATTAGCCTGACCTGTTTGACTTCAAAATAAATTGAAGATCAGAGTTATAATCCAAGAATTGTGTTATACTAGACAGGTGCCATTTTCACTATATCACGATGGCATATTAGGTCCAAATGCTGTCTTTCTAGAAATAACATCAGAATCATAACTTTTTAAAAATGGTAAACATACTCAGAAACACAAAAGGAAGAAAAGACCCACATCTTTGAAAATCACAGGTAACAAGACCCATCTTTATGTCTCATAGGCATTACGAATCACAGCAGAAATGACTTCCCAGTTTTGCTAAGTGACTTACTCAGATATACTTTTCTTTATTCAGCAGATTGTTAGCAACAGTTAAAGCCTAAGCGTCTTCTGTTACCACAAAGAGCAAAATGATTGAGAGTTCATTTTCACAAACAAGAAATTTTTTAATTGATAAAAAGATACAAAATGGTTAGATGGTTTTACTAGTTCCTTAACCAGCAAATTTTTGTCTTATTCTTCTTCCTGTTTGAGATAGACCCAGTACAGCTGGGAAGCCCAAGAGCTTTACATAAACATTCAGACCCAGGTACAACCATGGCCGCACTCTGAGGCTAAAATTTGACCTCTAGGTTGAATATGGCATTATTTGATTGCTGGATTTCTTTTGCTTCAGTTTTAATGAATCAAGGAATTCAAGGCAGCCTACTTTTCCTAATTAGAATTGGAAATCCTAGTAACTATAGATTTCTTCCTACATTTTACTACAATGATATCTGGCATCTGGGTAGAATTTCCAATTTTTTTAAATCACATTTCCTCTCGTTATCTCATCTTCCATCAACTGGACAATACCAGTAAAGGAAATATTATTTTCCTCTGAGATAGATGAGGAGACAAGACCAGAAATTAAGCGATGTGTTTAAAGCCATACAGTTAATAAGTAGTAGAACCAAGTTTGGAGCTCATCTTTCCTATCTTTTTAACCTGATCAGGCAGCTACTTATTGTAAGGAAGTATGTCTAATAAAAGTCTTTTGTGAAGATTTTTGGATTTTTAGAAAATTAAGGCAGATTTTTTTTTTTTTGCTCTTAACGGAAATATAAATGGTAGATGTACATTCCTTGCTACTCCCAACACTAAAGTTGGAATCTAATTCTCCCCCTATGAATCTGGGAGCCCCATTCAAATATTCCTGATCCATAGGATGTGAGCCTGCAGCTGTACCACTGTGGCATCTGATCCCATCAGATCTCGGAAGCTAAGCAGGGTCCAACCTGGTTAGTGCTTGGATAGGAGACTGTCTAGGAATACCAGGTCCTGTAGGCTTGGGAGAAAAACCCGGCTACCCACTCCCAAAAAACAATAGGCCATTGAAAACCGTATGAATAGCAGAGAAGCACTAACAATACTGTTTCACCTGGTATACAGAGAGTTGCTATGAGTCAGACATCGACTCCATGGCACCAAACAACAATAACAAAAGGATGTGGTGGAAGTAATGGTCTGGGTTTATGAGACTGTATCTCATGAACTTTTGTAACTTTTGTCTATGCTTCTTGCAATGCTCCTTCTGAGAGAAATCAGTTGTCATATAAGAAATTCTGAGAACACCACTCCTTGGAGAAGTTCAGGAGGGTCATGTGCAGCAGCTGCACGGAGAAAGAAGGATGACCTGCCTGCCCAGGTGGTATCATGAATCCCAATCCAAGGGCCAGACTTTTGACTTAAATAGCCATCTCGGATACTCCAGACTAAGGAGACACAATGTGGATAAGAATTAAAAATGTATCTGAGAAAAGAAAGGCCCCTGACATCTGGTCCCCATTGAGCTGTCTTTGAAAAATCCAGCCACTTGAGCCATCTAAGTTGAGGTCCCAGTTTTCACAGAGCAGAAATGATACCTTCTTGGTCGACCCTGTTGGAATTATGAGTATAATAAATGGGTGTTTTACATGATAAAATTTTAACATGATTTGTTATGCAGCAATGGATAAACAAAACATCTTAGCCAAAACTTTGATATGACTTCATGATGGAGTGCTCATCAAAATCAGAAGTATTAGTCATGAAAATAACACAGTAAAATCCAGTTATCCAGAACTCTTGGGGAATAAGCCATTCAGGATAATGGAATGATAGTCCTTCAAAAGATGGAGGTGATTAATCTTTTAAATGCTGGTGATATTATATTTTAGCTTTGTGTATGAGTCACTATACAATTACCTATACATTAATATCTCTATATAGTGAACACATACTAGGTACTAGACCCTACCTTTTACCTGACATATATAGCCCTTGCCCCCAACAAAGTTAACAGAGTAGTCAGAAACAGAGAGATACTAAGTGATCTGCTCAAAGTTACAAAAGAAAGTAAGTTACAGAGCCTGTTTTCCATCCCAGGTCTGCTTGTCTCCAAATTTCATGGCTAGATGTTTCACAAGGACAAGGTCCCAGGTGGGACAGCTGAGGCCAATAGCTCACTCTAATGCTTTTGTCTTTGTCCCATCTTTATTACTGTTCTTAAGTTTCATCTCTCTGAAAAACTGCTACATTGAAAGAATAGTATTTGTCTATGCTACAGCCTTTTAAGTCTGTAGCCAGACTGCTGTGGCATTCGATCCTGTCAGATCTCAGAAGCTAAGCAGGGTTGGGCCTGGTTAGTACTTGGATGGGAGACTGCCTGGGAACACCAAGCTGTAGCCTTGGGAGAAGGTCCTGGCAACCCACTCCCAAAAAATAATCAGCCATTGAAAACCCTAGAAATAGCAGAGAAGCATGACAATAGTATTTCATCTGTTGTACACAGAGTCACTATGAGTTGGATTCCAACTAGATGGCACCTAACAACAACAAAAACATAGCCTTGTAAATAAGATTGAGTGAGCTAGGTGGTAAGAATGAATTTTGCTTGTATTTCTGAACATTCATAGCTGGGCTCTAATCAGCAAATTCAAGTAAAGCAAACTGCTTGCTGTCATTTAAGATGGCAACAATGATAATAGAAGGATTCCTTAGCTTTTCTGTTGCCTGTCACCTGAGGATTGCCAGAGGGTTTACTAGCACTAACTAAAGCCAGACACAATGGCACATGTGTGTATTCTCAGTAACTTGGGAGACGGAGACAGGAGGACTGTGAATTGAAGGCCAGAGGCATCCTGTGTAACTTTGCAAGACCCTGACTCAAACAAATAAAAAAATAGTCTGGTGGTGCAGCCTGATAATAGAACAGTTGGAAAGTATATGTGTGGTCCTGAGTTCAACCTCCAATTATGACAAAATAAAAGTAAAAAGTCCATTAATTAAGATTTACAGGATTTCAATGAGGTGATGAAGGAATTTAATTACTTTTCTGTTACTATATTAAGAATTTTTAACCAAAACAAAACAACTTCAGAATCTCCTTTTGAAGCACTTTCCTTTGCTCTATGTGGCATGGACCCAAGGGTATGGAAATGACTTTTGTGTTCCTTCGTTTGTTTCCCAAGTTTTTATGAAATCATGGCACTATAACACATTTCTTTTTCATATTGAAAAATACAAGGAAAGTAGCATTGTGTTTCTTATGGGAATTAATTGATTCATCAATGTGCATTTCACACTTGGCCAGTATTGGCACTGTGCTACACACTCAAGAGCACAGGATGTAATACCTATCCTCAAATACCTCCCAACTCATGGGAAGGACATCCAAAAAAGTACAAGTCTGCAACGTGATTAGAACTGCGACAGAGATGTGCACAAAGTTCCATCCAAGCACTTGTGAATGTCTGTCTCATTCTGAAAAGTAATAGCTCACACTATGCAGGGCTTATTATGTTTCCAGGATGCTGCTAAGATTTCAAATGTATTAACTCCTTAATTTTCACAATCATCCTGATGTGCAGGCACTATTACTTTCCTAATTTTACTAAGAAGGAAACTGAGGCAGAGATAGCTTGAGTAACCTGTTCAAGATCTCCTAGCAAGGATGGGGTTCAGGTGGGATTGGAGCCCAGGCCTTTTCTTTAGAGTACATGCTCTTTACCACTTTGTTGGGGTATAGGCACTGGTGAGACAAGAGGAAATCCTGAAGGAAGGACAGAAAGAAGTTAAGCAAAAAACGAGTGGTCTATGTCTATGAAAGATCTTGTCAGCTAGAGTTTGGTAATGTTGTTGCAAGTGCTGAGTCGTGTCTGACTCATAGCGACACTCATAAGGCTTTCAATGGCTGATTGTTTCAGGATTGCCTCAGGAGTGGATTGCCACATCCTTCTCCCATTTTTATAGTGCTGGGAATTGAACCTGGGACCTCAGAGACTGCAGAGCGACACTCTACCAACTGAGCTAAATCCGGTAATAGCCAAATGCAATTGAAAAGTCATGAAGAAAGATCTTCTTTGGCCTCTAGTCAGCATTAACCTCTGGACCATAATTAGCAACGAATATCAAATGTTTGCCTTTGCTATTGATACCTTTCAGCCTCTCTCAATGGTCAGAGTGGCTCACAATTCCATACTCCATTGTGACCACTGCTGATCCTTACTCATCATTCCCGAAGTGGGGACTGAGCAACATGACCCGACATTGCCACATATGAGTGGTGGATATCCATATGCTCATAAACTCAAAATATACCTTCCCCAAACCCCTATGGTCCTGCCCTTGCTACTGCTTATACCTCTGTTCCCTAGTGTTAAAAATAAATCTGTCCACATGGCCAAAACTTGGCCCTCTTACATCCTTGTTCTTCTCTTCTAATTTTTCTCTCCAGTGGTGGCCTCTCATCCTCTCTTCCTATTTCTACAGAATACTTGAAACCATTAATTTTGCCTGGATACTCCCATTTCCATGACTTGTGCCCCTCATCAGATTAGACATTCTTGGACAATGCTAACAATGTGACAAGACTTCCCACTAGGTATAATTTACTCATCAGTCTAGGTGAATCTCAATATCTTCCTGATTGATCTAGTGGATCATCAGTTCCATCTGACAAACTATGGAGTGATAGAACAATACCTGGTCATTAAAATGTGCAGAGTGTATTATAAACATTAAGAGGCGATAAGCACTTCCTTTACAACATTTCATGACGCAATATGTTGTCATAGAACTGTGTTTCACCATAACATGCCTATGTTTTGGATATTACAAATTCAAAAGAGGTATGATAGATATATAAGAAAGAATAAAGAAATACATTTACTCAACAAACATTTACTGAGTGCATACGATATGCATGAGGCCTGCAGCTGTAGCCCTGTGGCATCCAATCCCATCAGATTTCAGAAGCTAAGCAGGGTCAGGCCTGGTTAGTACTTAGATGGGAGACCACCTGGGAATACCAGTGCTGTAAGCTTAGGAGGAGGACCTGGCAATTCACTCCCAACAAACAATCAGCTATTGGAAACCCTGTGAATAGCAGAGAAGCACTGACAATACTGTTTTGCCTGTTGTACTAAGGGTTGCTAGGAGTCTGACACCAACTTCACAGCACCTAATAACAACAGCAACTGTATGCAGTCATTGTATGAAATGTGGAGGATTCTGTGTAGTGTACTGTGAAGAGAAGTAGACAATCAACTAGTCCATACTCTTAGTTCCTTTTGTGGCACTATTGCAGAATATCTGAGACTTCTTATTGTTGTTAGGTCCCAGCAACTTGTATCCAAGTTATAGAGACCTTCATAGGGTTTTCAAAGGCTGATTGTTTTGTGATTGCCTTGGGAGTGGATTGCCATGTCTTTTTCCCATTTTTGCAGTGCGTGCAATTGAATTTGGAACCTCAGAGATTGCAGAGTGAAAGATTTATAAAGAACAGAAATCTGTTGCTCAGACTGTTGGAGTCTAGGAAGTCCAGGATCAAGATATTGGCTTCTGGTGAGGGCTTTCTAGATATGGAATTTCCTCCCATGGTGGAAGGCAGAAAGGAAAGAGAGTGAACCCACTCTCACAAGCCCTTTCTATAGCAGTATTAATCCATGGGAGGATCTGTAGAACTCTCCTAACCTAAATACAACCCCTTGGGTCACAACTGGGAATACTGTTGCATCTAGTATTAAGTTTCCAACACATAAGTTTGAGGAACATGTTCAGATCAAAGCACCAGGTAATTAAACCACAGATAACACTGAGGTATGAGGCTGGGAAAGCCCTTCAAAAAAGCAATTCACCAGCTCTTGTTTGATCAATTAGTGATGCTGGAGAAAAGAGACTTTTATCAAAGGCCTAATATACCAGTGAGTCTTAGATAGGTTGTGTGGATCTATGTATAAATATGTGTGCATAAATGTACAAGGGCAGGGAAGTAGGGATATTTCCAGATCAGAGGAAACAATATATGCAAAGTCTTGAAACCAAAGAAAGAGGTTATCAAGTGTGTATTTCCTGCAACTTTACATACAGAAGAGAGAGTAGTGAGAAAAGATAGAGCTTCAGATTAAGGTTCTAACTTTGGACATTTAAAGTAGCAATGCATTTAGGTGGGAGAAGCAACAGGAATTGGTAATATCTGGAAGACTTGATTAGGTGTGAGAGAGTAGTTACAGGTGAATTCTATGTAGATCACTTGAATGATTAAGAATCAGTGCTCTCAGTGTCTACAGCAGGAGACCCAAGATTCCAACACATTAAGTTTTGGACATAATGAATTTAAACTGGGGTAAATGGTGGTTAAGAAAACAGGCTCTGGAGTCAGAATGCCTGGTTTTGAATCCTGAAACCTGGCTCTATCATTTATTAGCTGTATGTCTTTGAGTGAATTGTCTCTTGGTTTCTTCATTTTAGAATGTTATTAAATCATTGTTATGGCTAATTTTATATGTCTATTTGGCTGGGCTGCACTGTCCAGGTATTTGGGGTTCATGGATGTAACATATGCTAGAGAAAATATTTTGGTATCATTAGCATACACAAGATAAATGATATAATTAGAATAGATTACATTACCCAGTGAGAGAAGATGCCTTGTGAGAAAGGCTCAGAGTAAAATCTTAACAAAGCTAACATTTGAAATATGGACAAAGACTTTAAAAGAAAAACCAGAAAAGTAGAAAGTCTGAGGAGTGTTTCACTGAAGCAGTGCAAAATATACTCACTATTGCTGAAATTAAAGTCACTATATCACATTAACTCAGTGACTGTTGTATGTCAAGTTCACTTTGATCTGTGCTGGTTTACTCCCATTGTCCTAGTATAAGGATTGAGTAAATTTTATGACAGAGTCAGCTGAAAGGTATACTACCAGTATGTCAGATACCAGCAGGGCTACCCATGGTGGACAGGTTTTAGCTGAGCTTGCAGACTAAGACACATTAGAAAGAAGGACTTGACAGCCCATCCCCCAAAAAATAGCCATTGAAAATACTATGAAAAGTAGAGAAGCACTATCAAACATAGTGCTGGAAGATGAGCTCGTAGTCTGGAAGGCATTGAAGAAACAACTGGGGAAGAGTTAGCTCCTTAAAATAGAGTTGACCTTAATGACAGGAATGGAGTAAAGCCCTTGGACCTCCATTTGCTGATGTGGCAAGACTCAAAATGAGAAGGAACACAATAGCTGCAACAATGGGCTCAAACATTATAAAATCATGGGACTAGCACAGTGTTTGGTAATGTTTTGTTCTGTTGTACACAGGGTCGCTATGACTCAGATCCAACTTGATGGCACTGGACAGCAACAACAAAGCAAGAGTCAGCATATGATTTGAGATAGCTCACGCAAGTGAAGAAAAAAGTATCTATGTACTCTGATTGAAGAATAGATTTTATCATTTTTTCACAAGATATAAGTAAGAAAGAACACGATGCAGAATGTTTCTCTTATGGTATGAGTATTTGTGTCTCTTTAAAATTCAAGCTGAAATTTAATACCCATATTGGTAGTCTTAAGAGATGGAGCCTTTCAGGGATAACTCTCATAAATAAGATCTTTATTAAAGAGAATTGAGAGAGAATTCCACTCTTTTGCCATGTGAAGACAATGAAACAAGGTGTCTTCTGTGGAGTAGACACCAAATATGCTGGTTCCTTGATCCTAGACTTCTTAGCCAGCCAGAACTGAGAGAAATAAGTTTGTTTTGCATAAGTTACCCAGTGTAAGGTATTTTGTTATAGCAGCTTGAATGAACCACGGCAGCCTTGAAAGCCATGGAAGATGGAAATAAGCCTACAGGTAAACAATGCTGGGCTTCTAGATGCAAGGTATGAAATAAGAGATTCCTTTATTCCTTAGAATATTTTGAGTGGAAATATTCCATAATTTGAAGCCCAAAGTATTCCAACTGATATTGAGAGACGAGGACTGTTGTAAAGGAAAGAAAACAAACAAACAAACAAACAAACAAAAAGGTAGAAATATACTATTGTTGTTGTTAGATGCCGTTGAGTCGGTATCTGACTCATAGCAACCCTATGTACAAGGGGTGAAACACTATTGTCAGTGCTTCTCTGCTGTTCATAGGGTTTTCAATGGCAGATTGATTTTTGGGAGTGGGTTGCTGGGTCTGTCTACCAAGCCTACAGCACCTGGTGTTCCCAGCCAGTCTCCCATCCAAGTACTAACCAGGTCCCACCCTGCTTAGCTTTCGAGATCTGACAGGATCGGATGCTACAGGGCTATGGCTGCAGGCATACTAACTGTAAGGTAATTAAAAAAAAGAAAATTAACTGCCTCCTTCACCAATGCCTTTCAAAGTGGGAGAATCTCCCTTTATAGAGCAGCTGGATGACCCTTGCTGAATACTGGGATGAGTATCTTTAGGCAAGTTTGGAGAAATGAGATGGAGGAGAGTGCAAATTTTCTAACAATATGAGGAATCATGGGAAAGGTGGAATTCAGGAAAAGAGTGAATAAAACCAGAGTTTGTTTTGCCACATGAAAAGGAGGCAACAAAGGAAAATCCCTAGTGGGAGCAAACACTGTATAGCAGATAATTTTTATTGCAAAATGAAATAGTCAAGGCTGACTAATTTCATAAAGAAAAGAGGCTTATTTAGCTCACTATTATAGAGGTTCAAGGGCATGGCACTGGCATCAGCTTACCTCTAATGAAGACCCCATGGCAGATAGCAAGAGCAGGTGCAAGGGGGAATGATCATATTGCCAGAGGGGAAGGCAGAGAGTGATCCAGGGTTCAGTCTTGGCTTTAAGACAAATTGCTCTTGAGAGAGCTCAGCGGTCCCATGAGAGCTACTTTAGTGTTCCCAAGGCAGCACCCTCAGTGATTCAAGGACCTCCTCCTAGTTTCCACTTTTTAAAGGACCCATACTCCCCACATCGCAATATGGTAGATCAAGCTTCCAACAAATGAACTCTTGAGGACACAGTTAACACACACCCAACCCAGAGCAAGAGAAGGGAGGACTATGGAAAATGGATGTCCTTGGAGATTAATTTTACATATTTTATGAGACAAATAAAATTTCCATATCTGTACCCTTTTATGAAATTTTCAATATATTCTATATTGATGACCGATTTGGGGGCAAGGAGGCATTTACTAGGAATTACAAATAAGGGCCAGTTCTAAATCAAAATTTGTCCAGAATGGAAATAAATCATTTGCATCTGGATTATGTGATAAACGTGGCAAGTCACTCTGAAAACCCCTAGATTATACATTGAAAACCAAGGAAAAAGAAAAGTTAATGATATCCTGGTAAGATGACAAAAGTCCAAAAGTTGAGTTAAAAATGAGAAGTTAGGATCTGCTGAGAATTAATAGGGACAGTGATTAAGGTGTTTTGGTGTGGAAGGAAATGGAGAATTCAAAGGCAACCAGAAGGAGATCAGAAGACAAAAGAGATAGTTTTGTTTTTTATATACTTTTAATTTGGGGCTAATTTTAGATTAGCAAAAAATAAAATAAAATAAAAAACTGCAGAATTTGTTCTTGAGGATGTTGTTTTAAGATAAATGATTTTTAAGGTAGAGGCATAAATTGATTCAGCTGGAAAAAAAGATAACTTCAAGAGATAATGAATTATTTGAGAAAGTGAATCAGAGTGAAGAAAGATTCATGGTGCAAGTGGAGAGATTTTGCCTTAAACAGAAGAAGAGACTAATGGAAGGCAGGGTGGGTACGAATGTTGGGGTGTGGTAGACTTGAAAGGAGAAGTATGAGGGAGTTCTATGTGAGGTACAAGGCATGTTCACCACCTAAAGTTAAGAGTAGGAAGATGTGATGTTTTGAGGAAATAGAGAAAATAAATAGATTCCTAGATGTAAAAATGATTTTTCTAAGGGAAGTATTATTAGTGTTGAATGATCATTTGAGAGTTGTCATCAGATGTTTGAAAAGTGACCAATGAAACGTGTATGATTCTTTTTCAATCAAAAGTATTTGCGTGCTTGGTTTCAACTGCAAAGTTAGCACAGTTGTTGTTGTTTGGGGCCATCCAGTTGGTGTCCAACTCATAGTGACCATATGCACAACAGGCAAAACATGATTGATCGTGCTTCTCTTCTATTCATAGGGATTTTATTAGCTGATTGTTTTTTGGGAGTGGGTTGCCAGGTCCTTCTCCCAAGCCTACAGCATCTCGTGTTCCTAGGTCTCCTACCCAAGTCCTAAGTAGGTCCCACTCTGCTTAGCTTCCAAGATCTGGTGGGATCGGATGACATAGTGGTATGGCTGCAGGCAAAGTTAGCAAAGAATTGCATTTAAACTAACATAAGCCAGGATTTAAGTTTTGGGAAGCCTGTGCAGACACACTTAAATTATTCACAGTGTGTCACATATTTGATTCCTTCCTTTTGATTTAATTCTAACCAGTGGAACACAGAAAAAGCAGAGGGATTTTGCAACTATTTAAAAAAGGTCCTTACATATTTGCATTTGAAATAATTCAGAGAGAGGCCAAACTGGGTGGGCCTGGCCAAATCAGGTAAGTTCTTTAAAAGAATGTCCACACTGTCCTTAAAGACAGACATAATGCAGCAGAAATTTCCTTCCTCTTAAAATAATTTTGACAAAGCAAACTCCACAAACTCTATGATCCTCAGAAAGTGAACTCTACCAACAACCTGATGAGGTTTAGAAAAGATTCCTTTCGAGTCAGCCTACAGAGAAGAATGAAGGTTAAGCACTTGATTTTACAACTGTGATACTCTGAACAAAGAATCCACTGCATCTCCAGATTTTTGGTCTATAAAAACCAAGCAGTGATAAATGGACATTGTTTAAGCCACTAAGTTTGTAGGGATTTGTTACTCTGCATAGAAGCAAATATAATACAGAAGCTATAAAAACAGTAACTATGAACACAGATATTAAGCATGCTTTTAAAAAAATGATTGTTACCAGACCTCAGAAATGAGGTGAGCACAGGATGTAAGTGAAAATGGGATGAAGGTCATGGTCAGGATACATACCATAGGGTAAACAGATTAGGGAACTCATTGATTCTAGATAACTGCTAGCAATGGGGTTCAGAGAAATTTAACTGGAAAGCAAGGAGATATTGGGCAGAGAGAACAAGACAAATGAGAGAGAGCAAGAGAGATTGACTTCAGTTATTGGTGTAAACTTCAGAGTATAGTCATACAATGTAAAGTAATGTGGAAGAAGATATTTCTGGAGATGAGAATTCAAAAGAGGTCAGACGTTAGCGTACTAGTTAAGTCTATTCTGTTCTTATTGAGAATTTGAGTGGTAGTAAAGAGGAAAGACATGGCCACCCACCAACGAGAAGATGGACCAAAATGATAACTGTGGACCCCAAAGGAGAGGTAGATGATGATGTCTGATAATATACACTTTAAAATAATTAAGGTCTTTGAAGAAGAAAACAGTTGGACAGAAGTAATGGAGGGACTAGGAGGGGAAAAATAACCATCTAAGAGTCACAAGGTACATTGAATTGAGAGAAGTCCAGCCTGTGTTTGAGAGAGATGTAGAGAGCAGAACTCAGGGTATCCCCTATTTTAGTTACATAAAGAAAAGGAAAGGACTAGGCATAGAAGATTTTGATAACAGGGGGAGGACATTGTCACAGTTTGGATCTGATTGTCTCCCCAGAGTTCCTGTGTTGAAGGCATGATCCCCAGTACAGCAGTGTTTAGAGGTAGAGCCTTTGGGCAGTGATTGGACTAAGGGGGCTATGACCTCATGAATGGATTAATTGATTGATGGATTCATATCCTAATGGGTTTTGGGGGAAGGACTTTGTTATAAAAGTAAGATCTCTTTCTATTTGCTTGTTGTTGTTGTTAGGTGCCATTGAGTCAGTATCCGACTCACAGTGACCCTTTGTACAACAGGGGAAACACTATTGTCAGTGCTTCTCTGCTGTTCATAGGGCTTTCAATGGCAGACTGATTTTTGGGAGGGGTTTGCCAGGTCCTTCTCCCAAGCCTACAGCTTCTGGTGTTCCCAGGCAGTCTCCCATCCAGGTACTAACCAGGCCCGACCCTGTTTAGCTTCCGAGATCTGACGGGATCGGATGCCATAGGGCTATGGCTGCAGGCTCTATTTGCTTACTTACTAGTATTTTTGAGACAGATTCTCGCTGTGTAACCCAAGCTGGCCTCAAACTCTCAAGGATCCTCCTGTCTCAGTCTCATGAATGCTGAGATTACAGGCATGTGCCACCATTCTAGGTTTTAAAGTGAGCTCTTTTTTTGGCTTCCTGGCCACCATGAAGAGAGCAGCTTTGCCATGATAGTCACCTCATCACTTGCCTAGAAACAACAGAGTCCAGTGAACATGGACTGAAACTTCTGAAACTACGAGCCAAAATAACTTGACCTCCTTTTTTTGTACCCCTAGGTATGGTGGGGGCTGGGATTTAGCTCAGTTGGTAGAGCACTGTGCTACAGTCTCTGAGGTCCCAATTTCAATTCCCAGAACTGCAAAAATGGGAGAAGGACCTGGCAATCCACTCCCAAGGCAATCCCAAAACAGTCAGCCATTGAAAACCCTATGAGGGTTGCTGTAAATTGAATACCAACTCTACAGCACCTAACAACAACAACATCAACAACAACAACAGGTACGGTGGAGTTGAATCGAAGGCCTCACAGATGTAGGCAAGTACTCTACCATTGAGATGCACCCCCTGCCCCACTTTTTATTTATTTGTTATCTTGAGGTAGTGTCTTGTTAAATTGCCCAGGCTATCTTTGGCCTTGAACTCATGGTCTTCCTGCTTCAGCCCCTTGAGCTACTGGAATTAAGGCATGCGCCACAGTGCCTGGCCTTGACTTTGCTTTTTTGAGACAGAGTTTTACTCACTATATGGCCTAGGCTGGCTTTAAATTTTCAATTCTCTTGCCTCAGCCTCCAGGATGTTGAGATTATGGAAATGGTACCCTGGCTGCAATTTTGTTATATGACCTAACGCCTTTCTTTTTTAGCTAAATTAGTTCAAGTCGGACACATTTTATTCACCAACTCTGTGTTCTTAGTAATATGGAAATGTTCTAGCTTTTATTCCTTTTCCTTTTCCATTTTGTTTATCATCACACCAGCTACATCTTTCCAACAGTTAAATTGATTCGCTTAGGTATTTTGTCAGAGTGACAAACAGCTGACTAACACAGACATATTATATGTTTTGTTTTGTTAATCTTGAGACAGGGTCTCCCTAAGTTATGCATGCTGCCTCTGGCCTCGAACCTGCAATCCTCCTGCCTCTGGCTCCCAAATCACTGGGATTAAAGGCATAGGCTACTGTGCCCCGACCACAGACACATTGTTGATGATGAAGTGTTATTGCCCAGAAGCAATGTGACAGAGTTTTGGTGGACATGGAAATGAGTCAGATTTAGGATCAGAGAATGAATTGGGAATGAGCTTTTGGGTGAGGGAATTTGGAAGTGCCTGAGGTAGAATGGAAAGTGATGCATGATGGGGTTGCTGGATTAGCAGCACAAGATAACTTCATGGCTGTTGCATTTGTCCTGGAGAAAGCACTGATTCCTTTGAGCTTGAGCAGAGACAACATGACTGGTATAGACCACTGCTCTGATTTGTTGCCATCATACAGGGACAGCCAGGAGATGCTGGGAAGGAAGGGCTAATTATCTCATTCTGTTGGAATTTTTATTTGGAGTTACTTCCACAAAAATAATATGTTCACCTCGCATTCCTCTTCTACTTCTTTAGCCTCTTCCCATGGAATAGCAACAGCCATCTCTCCACACTTCCCAAGAGAGTCAGCCCGTCCACTAAATGACTGAAATGTTATGGAGTTACTCCTCTTTGTTCTTTTGTTGCCCCCAAATATTATATATACTTTGTAGGCAAAAACTACTTCTCAGCTAGGTTGATTCAAAATCTAGGCCAGCAGGGGTTATAGGAGGATGAGCACTGCACAGAGAGCTCCAGAAAGCATATTTGTTTGCAAATCAAGGATAAGTCCTCCAATCTAGTTTTTATTATTCAGTGATAGAGCTAAAGATTGGTTGCCATCTTCCTGTAACTCTTATCTAGTTCCAAATCTTAGTGAGGAACAGGCATGTTATATTTTGATCCTTTAAAACCTCAATACCTGTAATAGAAGGCTTGAGTCCTTGTCCAGTGGTAGAGGTATTGTGATGTTCTAGGGCATAGACTTAGAGTAGTTGTTCACACTGTTGTAGGAAAGTGATGTGGAATATATTTAAGGAAACTATAGTGCACTTGCACAAGATGGGTTTTTAATATACGTATAGTTTTCATCTCCCCATAGAGACTTGGAGGTATTTTAATTGCTGGCAATCTGTGTTTTATAACTGAAGGCTCTAGGTATTAGGAATTTTAGAGACTTCTGAATCATTATGTGAATTGGGGAGCCCAAACTGGTTGGTACAGTCTTTTCACAGCAGTAGAAATGGGTTTGGAGTTTATGTGCCAATATCTAAGAGTCAAAAACTTGGCTGGCTGTGTGTCAGGAAATGGCTAAGGGCCACAGAACAGGCTGCCTTATGCCAGCCAGTTTATATGGCCTGGTCAAGTTGTTTCACACTCAGAAAGGAATTTGCAGGCAAGACCTTTGAAGATTACAGCTTCTAAATAAAGACAGTGTGTCAGCTGGATGAGGCATTTCTTTCCTGGGAGGTCATCTATGAGCATTGATTCTAGACCCAGCCTGAAATTGACTATGGTTAAATCCTTCTATGTCTAAGCCATCTGAAGAAGCTCATGTGACATAGAAGAAGGTAAAATTTTGCTATAAAAATAAACAGAGATGTAAAAGGGAAGGAAAGTCTTGGCATGTTCAACATCTGGGTTCAGTTACCTCTGGAAATGGCACCCTGGCCACAATTTTGTTATATGAGCCAATATATTTCTTTCTTAGCTAAATTAGTTCAAATTGGACATATTTTTATTCAAAAACTGTGTGTTCTTAGTAATATGGAAATGTCCTAGCTTTTATTTCTTTCCTTTTCCATTTGGTTTATTATTATTTTATAACTTTTTAAAGAAAAATATTCATTTGCAAATATCCATATATTTGACATCTGTTGTATAATAATAAAAAAGGAAAAAGAAGACCAAAGGAAGTTCTGCCCCAGAAAGCTCCAAACATTAATTTTAGGGATGGAGTATTAAATGTAGGAATAGTATCAGGGACCAAAATGATCTCTCTCCAGCAAGAATAGGAGATTTATGATTGGTTTGTTGTTAATCATTTTTGTATG
>VMDO01007652.1:17153-81907 GCA_007922755.1 Pedetes capensis | reverse complement strand
GCTGCACCCCCAGCCCATTTTTTTACTTTTTGAGATAGGGTCTCCCTAAGTTACGCAGACTGCCTCTGGTCTTGAACTTGCGATCCTCCTGCCTCTGCCTCCTCAGCTGCTGGGATTACAGGGATGCGCCACCATGCCCGGCTCTCTTTCTTTCTTTTTCTCGTCTTTTCTTTCGTGTCACTATGTAGCCCAGGTTGGCCTTGAACTTGCAATCCTCCTGCCTCCGTCTCCCAAGCAGCTGGGATTACAGGCGTGCACCACCAGGCCTGGAGCTTTTTATCTTTTTAAATTCAGTGTTTAAGTTAATTTTAAAATGCGTATGTATGTATGTATGTATGTATGTATTTTTGAGACAGGTTTTTGCTCTGTAGCCCAGGCTGGCCTTGAACTCCTTCTGCCTCCATCTGCCAGCTACTGGGATTACAAGCAGGCACCACCACGCCTGGCTTTATCTTATCTTTAACCTTTAAAAAAATTTTTTTTAAGCAGAAGCTTTTTTTTTTTTTTTTTTTTTTAAGTACTGGGGGTTGAACCCAGGGCCTTGCACCTGCATGCTCTACAAGTGCTGGACCACTGAGCTGCGCCCCTGGCCCTTTTTTTTTTTTTTTTTTTTTTTTTTTTTTTTTTTTTTTTTTTTTTTTTTTTTTTTTTTTTACTTTTTGAGACAGGGTTTCGCTAAATTACGCAGACTGCCTCTGGTCTTGAACTTGGGATTCTCCTGCCTCCGCCTCCCGAGCCGCTAGGATTACAGGCGTGCGCCACCACGCCCGGCAACTAAGCAGAAGCTTTTTGATTGCTGTAAAATTCCCAGTACTGTAATTCCAAGTTATCATTGAAATGTCCCCCTTACTGAGGATGAGGGCTTGGTTTTGTCTGTGACCACAGTAGAGTACCAAGTGGGTGCCTAATAAATACCATTGAATGAAATAACTAGAGGAGTAATGATTGGGGAAAACGCTGGAGTCTTTGGGTAGAGGGGGGTTGGATATTCTGCAGCTTCTAATGATGATTTTTCTTTTCCATATCTATATCTTTTTCTTTCTTTCTTTCTTTCTTTTTTTTTTTTTTTTTTTGGGCAGTACTATGGGTTGGTTAACCTAGGACCTCATGCATACTAAGCAAGTACTCCAACACTGAGCTGGACACCAGCCCCTCTCCTTTTCTTTCTTTTCTTTTTTTCTTCCTTTCTGTTTCTTTCTGCCTTTCTTTCTTCTTTCTTTCTGCCTTTCTTTTTTCTGTCTTTCTTTTCTTCTTGCCTTTCTTTCTTTCTGGCTGCCTTTCTTTCTTTCTGCCTTTTTTTCTTTTTCTTTCTGTCTTCCTGCCTTTCTTTCTTTCCTTCTTTTCCTTCCTTCCTTCCTTCCTTTCTTCCTTCCTTCCTTCCTTTCTTTCTCTCTTTCTTTCATGTCAAGACAAGATCTTCCTAAAGCACAGGATGTTTCTGGCCTCAAACTGGGCTCTTCCTGCCCCAGCCTCCCACCTTGCTGGGATTACAGGCACGCCCCACAGCACTCAGCCCTAGCTGTATCTTTGCCCCACGTGCGGGCCATTTTCCCACGGTAGGTGGCCGCTAGAGAGGAAGGGCTGGAAGAGCATTTGGATTGATCATAGCCGAGACAGAGGGGGCTGGTCATTTGCCCAGGGCCACACAGCCAGTGAGCACAGAGCCTGGGCGACTGGTCGACACCCCAGGTGTGCTCTAGAGCAGTAGGTGGGCCACGCCCCCGCGCAGCCTTGGCAAAAGTGAGCTCGGGGCGGGTGGGCGGGTGCGCGGGTGTGCGCGGGCCCGCTGACCGTGTCCCTGTGTTAGTTACAGGACCCTCATCAGGCCCACGTACAGAGTGTCCTACCGCACCGTCACGGCGCTGGAGTGGCGGTGCTGCCCTGGCTTTACCGGGAGCAACTGCAATGAGGGTAAGTATGGGGTTGGGGGGGATGGGGGCTGGCCAGGCTGTAATGTGACGGCTCTGGGGCCCAGCCGCTCCTCCTGTAACCAGGTCCCCTTTCCACGTGCGCTTCATGACTCAGAATTCTTTCTTTTTGCTAACCGCCTCCGACCCGAGCGCTCTGGGCTGGGCAGCGTGGGTGAAGGTGCCCACTGAGCCCCGGGGTATGGGGCGCGCGCCTCCCGATCCAGCCCGGATGGTCCGACGGGCGGCGCTGCCACGCACACAAATATTAACACAGTTCACCCGGGACCCTCTGGTGAGGGGTGCAGACTCCTGCGGCCCTCAGAATGCTGGCGGAGATGGGAGAAAGGAAAAGCCTCGGGCGCTTTTGCCTTCCAGGGGCAAACACCCGTATTGGTGGCTCGGTGGTCACAAGGAGAGTCCTCCGTGATCAGACGGAGAGCCGGTTCTTTCCTTGTTGATGGTCACAGTGGGGAGAGCATTCTTTCCTCACCGAAGGTCGGGGCGAGGTAGCCGGAAAGCTGTTTCCTCATTGGTGGTCCCTGGGAGAGAAAGGGTGAAAAGGATCAAGCCACCGCAGTGCAGCTCCTTATATAGCTTGCCCACGGAATGGCCTGAGCCAATCAGCTTTGAGTCCAATTGTCCAATCAGGTTGGGGGATTTGTCAAGGGTTTTGTACAAACGTCCAACCAAGTTACTTTCATTTTCCCTAAATTTATCCGTTTTCCCAGTTTTGGGGTTTTTGGCAATTTTCTCCCAATTTTTCCCTACACGGGGGTACCCCCCAGGCGTCTCTGTTGGCGTTGTCTGGGTAGAGGGTGGAGGAGCCTCGTGAGCTCTGGCCTTGGGGAAGGATTTGGTTTATGACCTATGTCTTCACTTCTGGCTCCGACATCGCCTCCAGATTTGGGGCCGGTGGGTATTTGCAGCCTTGAGGCTATGGATCGTGTAGAGTGGGGCAGATGGCCCTGGAGACCTGGCTGGCAGCCGGGGATGGGCCTCGCCTAGCCTGGGACCACCCAAAACTGACAGTCCCGGCTCTTCCTTCCCAAGTCCCAGAGCCCGGGCTTAGCATGGGTCCAAAGCCCGAGAGGCCAGACTGCAGCACTCAGGTGGAACTCAGAGGTGGCCAAGGCGTCAAATCCCAGTCACATCACACCCAGGGAAAGCGGGTCCCACCTAAGGAACGGGCCGGGTGGCCACCTGATTCCTCAGCCGACTTGCTTGGCCTGAGGCTCAAGGTTCAGTTTTGTATTTGGAAGGGATAGTTGTCCTGGAGCTTGACTCCATTTTCTAACAAAATCATCCTCTCAGTTTCTTACATTATCTAACTTGTTATTGTAATACGTGTGTGGAATTGTCCATTGGTATTTGTGAGAGATTGTTTCTGGGACCTGCTGTGAATACTAAAAGTCCACAGATGCTCAGTTCCCGTAGATAGAAGGGTGTGAAGTTCACATGCAACCTACACGGAATTGATGTATACTTCAAATCATCTATACTTCAAATCATCTCTAGATTGCTTTTATTTTTGCAGTGTTGGAGGATTGAACCCAGGGTTTCATTCATGTCAGGCAGGCGCTCACTACTGAGCTGCACCCCCAGCCCCCTAGATTGCTTATGTTGTTGCTAGGTGCTGCCAAGCTGGGTCTGACTCATAGAGACCCTGTGTACAACAGAACAAAACCCTCCCCAACACTGTGCCCCGCCTGGCATGATGTCAGCGCTTCTCTGCTATTCATAGGGTTTTAAATAATTGATCATTTTCGAGATCACTTTGGGAGTGGGCTACCGGGTCCTTCTGTGTTTGCGGTGCTGGGGATGGAACCTAGGGGCTCAGAGAGCACAGAGCAGCCCTCTGCCAACTGAGTTGAACCCCAGCCCAGATTACTTAGGTGGTTGTTGTTGCTGTTAGGTGCCGTCAAGTCAGTCCAACTCACAGTGATCTTCATAGGATTTTCCATGGCTGATTTTTTGAGGATTGTTTCGGGAGTGGATTGCCATGTCCTCCTCCCGTTTTTGCTGTGCTGGGGATCATGCAATGTAAATCATTGTTATACTGCAGTGTTTAGGACATGATGATAAGGAAAGAAGTCTGTGGATGTCCAATACAGATGCAATCTTTAAAAAATACTTGTGGGCCGGGCGCGGTGGCACATGCCTGTAATCCCAGCAGCTTGGGAGGTGGAGGCAGGAGGATCGCAAGTTCGAGACCAGAGGCAGTCTGCGTAATTTAGCGAGACCCTGTCTCAAAAAGTAAAAAGAATGGGCTGAGGTGCAGTTCAGTGGTCCAGCACTTGCAGAGCATGCAAGCGCGAGGCCCTGGGTTCAACCCTCAGTACCGCAAAAAAAAAAAAAAAAAATTGGAATCCTTCGTTGGTTGCATTTGAGGTTCGTAGGCGACTCCCTCCCTGGTCACCTCCCGTTGTAGGTTGAAGGCTCGGGGACCATTTTCCTTCACATACTTATGTCTACACACAGATGATCTTAACTCGTGGATCCTAGCTCACTTACTTGCTAACATTTATTTGTAGCCCTCAAGTCTCCCTAGTGGTCAGATACGGGCAGAGAAATGAAAATTTTGAGTCATCCCGCACGCATGTCCCAGCTGGGGTCAACCAAGGTGATTCTCTGCCCACTCAGTTTCAGCTCTTTCAACTGTAAATAAGCATCCTTTTCATGGGACATTTAGAGGCACATTTTCCACATTTTTGTTCTGTTCATTGGCCATTTTGTTGTTTAAAATGCCCCCAGGCAAAGCGCTGAAGTGCTGTCTGGTGTTCTTAAGTGCAGCAAAGTTGCCATGTGCCTTACTGAGAAAATTTGTCGATTAAAGAAGACTCATTCAGGCCTGAGTTAGGCTGTTCACCGTGAGTCCAATGTACATGAATGAACAACATATATTAGATAAAGTCTCTTTAGACAGAAATACAGGGGCCATGGCACCCACCTATCATCCCAACACTTGGGGGGCCGAGGCAGGAGGATCGCAAATTCCAGGCCCGTGTGGACCTCAAGAGACCCTGCCTCAACTTTATGAAATTGCGTCTCAAGGTGGAGGAGTTTGTCATGGTGGTACATACCTGGGATCCCAGCCCTCGGGAGGCTGAGGCAGGAGGATCACAGTTCAAGGCCAGAGAAAGCCTGTGCAATTTAGCCAGACTCTGTCACAAAATAAAAATTAAAAAAGAGGCCGGGGGTGTGGCTCGGTGGTAGAGCACTTGCCTAGCATGTGTGAGGCCCGGGTTCAACCTTTAGCACACATGTTTACATATGCACACACACAGACACACACACAAAGAGAGAATCAGCTAAATCTATATATATTTATATAGGTGGTTGTTGTTGTTAGGTGTCCTCAAGTCGGTATCCAACTCATAGCGACCCTGTACAACAAATTGAACACTATTGTCAGTGGTTTTCTACTGTTCACAGGGTTTTCAATGGCTGATTGATTTTTGGGAGTGGGTTACCAGTCTGTCTCCCAAGCCTACAGCACCTGGTGTTCCCAGGTGGTCTCCTGTCCAAGGACTAACCAGGCCTGAGCCTGCTTAGCTTCCAAGATCTAATGGGATCAGATGCCACAGGGCTACGGCTGCAGGCATCTATATAGCTAGGCATCATTTTCTCTTATTCCACAAGTAAATATAGATAGTCCCTGACTTAGGATGGTTCAGTATGCAGCTTTTCAACTTTATGATGGTGGGAAGGGGGTGCACATTCAGTAGATACAGTACGAGGGGGCTGAACCCCAGGTTTTGTGCATACTTTGCAAGCCCTCTGCCACTGCGCTGCCAGCCCTGCCCCTATTTTAAGTCTTGAGACAGGCTCTTAGTAAGTTACACAGTCTACCTCTGGCCTCAAACTGGCGATCCTCCTGCCTCTGCCTCCCCAGTCACTGGGATGACAGGTGTGAGCCACTGTGCCCAGCTCTTGTTTGTTTTCTTTCATGATCCTCCTGCCTCAACCTCCTCAGCGCTGGGATTACAGATACACGTCCAAAACGATTCGCCATTGAAAACCCTATGAACGGCAGAGAAGCACTGACACCGTGCCCGGCATGGCGCAGTGTCGGGGAGTGTTTCATTCTGTTGTACACAGGGTCGCTATGAGTCAGACTCCATTCTACAACACCTAACAAGAGCAACAAACAGCCAGCAGCTGTTCCAGGACCTTTCCGTCACCCCAGCGGGAATCTCCATGCCCACCGGTCAGTCATTCTTCACTTCCCCCTCCCCTTAGCCCTCTGCCACCGCAAATCTTCGTTTTGATTCTGTGGATTTCCTATCCTGGAAAGACCTTGCTTTGTTGATCCATGTGCCGCCGATGGGCCTGGGAGTCAGGTGCTTTTGCCTCAGGCGCTTTTGCCTTCCAGGGGCAAACACCTGTGTTGGTCGTCTCAGTGGCCATGAGGAGACAGCTGTTGCTTCGACAGTGGTCAGATGGAGAGCAGGTTCTTTTCCTTGCTGATGATTGTGACAGGAGAGCGTTTTTTCCTCATCAAAGGTCTGGGGGAGAGCAGTGGGAGAGCCGTTTTCTCATCGGTGGTCTGGGCAGGAACTGGCGAGAAGGCACAGAAAGGGATGCCAAAAGGCCTAAAAGGCTGTGCCAAAAAGGGTCGAGCTGCCGCAGCGCAGCTCTTTATGTAGCTTGCCCATGGAATGGCCTGAGCCAATCAGCTTTGAGTCCAATTGTCCAATCAGGAAGGGTTTTGTACAAACGTGCAACCAAGTTACTTTCATTTTCCCTAGATTTCTAACTTACAAACCAGATGTTCAAGCGCCATTTTCCCAGTTTGGGAGTTTTTTCCAATTTCCTCCCAATTTTCCCCTACATATCCCTCTTTTTCTTTTAATACAGTGCATACAGTGCACTTTTAATACCGTTGCATACAGTGCTGCTCTGAACATTCACGTGCAAGGTTTTGTTTGAACACCTGCTTTCAATTCTTTGGGTGATATACGCAGGGCTGGAATTGCTGGAGGGTAGGGTCATTCTGGTTAACTTGCTGAAGGACTGCAGAACTGTTCTCACAGTGACTGCACCACGTTACATTCCTGCCAGCAATGTTGCCTGCTGCCATACAGCTGTAGCGTCCGCTCCCATCAGATCTCAGAAGCTAAGCAGGGTCAGGCCTGGTTAGTCCTTGGATGGGAGACCGCCTGTGGACACCAGGTGCTGTAGGCTTGGGAGAAGGACCTGGCAACCCACTCCAAAAAAACAATCAGCCATTGAAAACCCTATGAATAGCAGAGAAGCACTGATAATAGTGTTTTGTTGTACGTAGGGTCACTATAAGTTGGACACCCAGTCAATGGCAGTGAACAACAACAACAACTAGCAATGTACAAGCGTTTTAATTTCTCTACCATTTTATCTGCCGTTAAGTTTTTTTGTTTGTTTGTTTGTTTTCTGTTTTTTTTGAGAGAGGGTCTCGCAGTTTAGCCCAGGTTGCCTGGAACTCATGTAGTCCCAGCTGGCCTTGAACTTGTGTTGATCCTCCTGCCTCTGCCTCCCGAGCGCTGGCATTACAGGCGTGCACCACCATGCTTGGCTTCCCATTCAGTGTTGAATAATATTTTAACAAAGCTCATATCCTGGATTGGTGATTATTTTTTCTTCTTTTAGTCCTTTTTTTTTTTTTTTTTCTTTTAAAGACAAGATTTCACTCTGTACCTGACGCTGACATGAAACTCGGGTGGTCTTCGTGCCTCTCCCTCCCCCGTGCTGGGGTTAGAGGTGAGCCCCATGGTGCCCCGCTTTTTCAGTACTTTAAACACATTGGTTGTCCCACTGTCTTCTGGAGTCCATGATTTGATAGTGTTTGTGTTGATTTTCACCCTCTATATTTTATCCAAGGGGCTGGGATTTAGTTCAGTTGGTAGAGCACTGCTCTGCAGTCTTTGAGGTCCCAAGTTTGATTCCTAGCACCACAAAAATGAAAGAAGGACGTGGCAATCCACTCCTGAGGCAATCCCAAAACAGTCAGCCATTGAAAACCCTATGAGGAGCCGGATGCAGTGGCGCACACCTGTAATCCTAGCGGCTCGGGAGGCAGAGGCAGGAGGATCACAAGTTCGAGACCAGAGGCAGTCTGATAACTTAGCGAGACCCTGTCTCAAAAACAAAAGTAAAAATATGGGCTCATGCAGGTGTGAGGCCCTGGGTTCAACCCCAAGTGCCGCAAAAGAAAAAAAGTAAACCCTATGAGGGTCACTATGAGTCGGACACGACTCATCGGCACTTAACAACAACAACATATTTTATCTACAGTGGAGTTTGATATAAGATTCTCCATCATGATCACAACTGAAGCTTCGTGAGCACCTATTTAAGTGGATCTCTTTCCACACCTTTAATAACTTCCTTAGGATAAAGTCCTGGGCAGAATTGTTCCATCACAGGGCATACGTTACATCAAGCTTTCAAACCCTCTTGACTAATTTAGCCCCTAGAGGGTCTTCCTGATTACATGACCACTAACTGATTATGAAAGTCTGGAAGGTAGAGGGGGTGCTGGCATCACCTGTTGTAGAGCTCAACACAGAGCCTGGCACATAGGCTTTTGTGTATGTGCGCATATCCACATGTGTGTGGTGCTAGGGATCGAACCCAAGGCCTCACACACGCCAAACATGTGCTCTGCCATGGAGCCACACCCTCAGCTCCTAGATACTGTTCTTTGAAAATAGCTGACTGGCAGTTGGACCCCATGGCTCATACCTATAGACTTGGGAGGCTGAGGCAGGAGGATCATGAGTTCTTGGGAAGCTGAGGCAGGAGGATCATGAGTTCAAGGCCAGAGGCAGCCTGGGTGACATAGTGAGATCCTGTCTCAAAATTAAAAAACAAACAAACAAATATATACTCACGATATTTTGCTCACACCTGTAACTCCAGCAACTAGGGAGGCAGAGGCATGAGGATTATAAGTTCGAGGCTGGAGGCAGCCTGCCTAACTGAGTGAGACCCTGTCTCAGGATAAAAACATGAAAAATGAACTGGAGGTACAGCCCAGTGGTAGAGTGCTTGCAAAGTATGTGTGAGGGCCTAGGTTCAACCCCCAAGCACTGTCAATCGATCAATCAATCAATCAATCAATGAAAATAAAAAGTAAAAGTAGCTGGCTTTGCATCTGGATCATGATTTCTACCAGTGCTGCCTGATGGATTCAGCATTAAGCATGGGATAAAGGACCATTCAATCGCCACTAGGTTTACCTTGAAGTGTGGTTCCTCAAAGAATATTCTATCAATAGACATCCTTCTGGTTAGGTCCATCTGGCTGGTGACAAGGCCACATTATCACCTCCATCCGCATCATTTCATCGTAGTGGCCTTCCCCACCCTTGAAATGGCCCTTTGCAGGGTAAAAAGGGCTTTTCAGTCTGTGCTTATAGGTTGCTATTATAGAGAGACAGAAAGTAAGGCTCAGTGGGAAGGGCAGAATTAGTCATGCCAGCCAGCCAGTGAGTGGCCAATGTAGAGCTGGACCCTGGCTCTCTTGGTTCCTAACAGATACTCTTCGCTCGAAATTGCCCGGGACCTTTGTGGCCCTGGGAAATCCCGCCTGAAGTTGCCCCAGAAAAAGGGCCAGGGGAGCGGGGTGTGGTGGCACACGCCTGTAATCCCAGCGGCTCGGGAGGCGGAGGCAGGAGGATCACAAGTTCGAGACCAGAGGCAGTCTGGGTAACTTAGCGAGACCCTGTCTCAAAAAGTAAAAAAAAAAAAAAAAAAAAAGGGCTGGGGGCGCAGCTCAGTGGTCCAGCACTTGCAGAGCATGCAAGTGTGAGGCCCTGGGTTCAACCCCCAGTACCAAAAAGAAAAAAAAGAACAAGAAAAAGAAAAAAAGGAAAAGAAAAAGAAAAAAGTAAAAGGGCCAGGCCAGCTGGCCGCTGGGCTGGTTCTCTCCTGCGGTATGTAAGATGGCCTCGCCCTGAGTGATTCACAAGCCGCATCTCCCATGGCCTTGGTATGAGGGCGGAGATTTGCCACAAATGTACTTGACAGGCTCAACCATCAGGACATAGGTTTAACTCAAGTAGGGGGTTTCTTCTCTCTTTTTTTTCCTCCTATCCAGCTGGAAATGAATGTGGCCAGGACAGGAAATGAATCCCCTGGGCCCCCATATGGGCAAGGGCAGGCCTGGGGCAGTGGGGCTTAGCTCGTGTATCCAAGCATGGAGCTGACTGATTCGCGTCCAAGACGAGGCTGACCTCGCGCCCCGGCTCCGGCTCTGTGTATGAGCCGGCTTGTGTTTTCAATGGCTGAGGGTTCAAAGCCAGAAAGAGCTCTCCTGGGAGGGGCTGTGGCCCCTCCCAGCCGATCTGCAGAGCTCAGCATTTTAGGGAAATGATTCCCAGGGAGCCCGAGGTCTCTGAGGCTCGCCTTCCATGGCCGTCATGAAAGCAAGGGACGGGCAGCCCGCGTGGTGGTGCCCGCCTGTCATCCCGGCGACTCAGGAGGTGGAGGCAGGAGGATTGCGAGTTGGAGGACAGAGGCAGCTGGCGTCACTTAGCGAGACCCTGACTCCAAATGGAAGATAAAAAATGGGCAGGGGGTGCAGCCTGTTGGGAGAGCACTTGTAAAGTATGTGGGAGACCCTGGGTTCAGCCTCCAAGTACTACAAACCAACAACCCCCCCGCCAAAAAAAAAAATAGGAAAAAAGAAAAGCTAAGGATAACCATGTAGGCCATTTATTAAAATGAACCAGGGACCGAGGGGGCTCCAGGGACCATGCTGGATGCTTGGATTTCAAGGAGCTCCCAAGCTGGGTGTTGGAGGTGTGCAAGGGCTGGAGGCATGAGCAAATCATCCCAATACTAGGAAAGAAGGACTTTGCTAAAGGCCCATTATAAGCCTGCAGCCGTAGCTCTGTGGAATCCAATCCCGTCAGACCTCAGAAGCTAAGCAGGGTCGGGCCTGGTTAGTACTTGGATGGGAGACCGCCTGGGACCACCAGGTGCTAGAGGCTTGGGAGACAGACCCGGCAACCCCCTCCAGAAAAACCAATCCGCCATTGAAAACCCTATGAACAGCAGAGAAGCACTGACAATAGTGTTTCTCCTGTTGTATGTAGACTCACTATGAATCGGATACCGACTCGATGGCATCTAACAACAACAACAACAACAACAACAACAAAGATCCATTGGTGGTGTCCCGGGACCCACAGGAGGCAGGGACCTGGGAAGTCCCTTCCAGCCTAAGGCGTGGCTCTCGAGATCCTAGTGGGTGTACTTTCTGAGGACTCCACTCCCTAGGCACGCCCCTCCCCACTCACATCCCCCCCGCCTTAAAAAATTTTTTTTTTTTGAGACATGATCTCCTTGCGTAGTCCAGGCTGGCCTGGACCTGGTTATATAGCCCATTGGTGGCCTTCAATTGGCCTCAATCCTCCCTTAGCCTCCCACGTCACTGGATTCACGGTGGAGGCCACCACACCAGGCTCCTCCCCAACTTTGAGATGAGGTCTCTCGAAGTTGAGCCAGGGTCTCTCGAGGCCCAGGCTTGCCTAGAACTTGCAATCGTCCTGCCTCAGCCTCCAGAGTCACAGGGGTGACAGGGGGGCGCCGTGGCGCCTTCAGTTTTTGCGTCTCTTTTGTGAAGTGGGGGTCTGAGGACAGATTCTGTGGGTCCCAGGGTCCCAGAAGCAAGGACCTCCAGCTGCCCAGGCTCCACAAGCAGTAAAGAGCCGCGCAGGCGCAAGGGAGCCCTTCCAGAAATTCTGGAGTCTCCTCTGAAAAGGGCGGAAAACTACGCTGGTAGCAATTTACAGGGTATTTTTTCAGACATGAAAATGGACGCCTGTGTTTTCTTCTGACACCAAATACCCTGTTCCATGCCTGGCAGGTAGAGGGCCTCCGGGGTCCCTGGGCCGAGGCTAGAGTTAGTGCCCTGTCCTGCAGGGGTGCTGAGCTTCTTGGGGGAGTGCAGCTCAGTGGCCGGGGTTTGGGGGCAGCCAGTTCCTCTGCCAGGGCAGCTGGTGCGCACATGGGTACTGTGAATGGAATTGGGGAGGCAGTGCGTGGTGCCGACAGAGCTAAGGGTTTTAGACAGGAAGTCGTGACGTCAGAAATCCTCTGCTTCTGTTTCTTGTCTGGAAGTGAGGTCACAGGGGCAGCCATATTGGGGAGTAGGGGGGGGCTGCCTTTGAGGTCCAGCAGCGGGGCTCTGTGCTGCAGAGCAAGGCCAGCACTGTACCCATGATGCATCCTGGCTCCTGCAAACCTCCGGCAGGAAGCGGCAGACCTTCCCCCATGCCGTGTCTAGACACAGGTCAGGGATAAATCAGGGAAAGTGACACGTCCCATGGTTACGCTGTAAAACTTTTAACAAGAGCTCTCTGCGTCCTGACCACGTGCGGGGAAAGACTGTGGAGTGTGGGGAGACACGCGGTGCTTCCTTCCCACTTCCTCTCTATGGGGGTGCTGTTACCATAGGGGGGCAAAGCCCCCACCCCTTGGCTGAGATTGGGGTCTCAGCAGGCAGCTTCCCCCCCAAAGCAGCAGTGCCCAGGGTTGGTTGCCATAGACCTGCCAGCTGGAGTTCTGATCTGCTGCCCAGGATAAGCACGTAGGCCATTCATTAAAATGCACCAAGGGCTGAGGGGGCTCCAGGGACCGTGCTGGATGCTTGGATTTCAGGGAGCTCCCAAGCTGGGTGTTGGAGGTGTGCAAGGGCTTGGAGGCATGAGCAAATCATCCCAATACTAGGAGAGGACTTTGCAAAAGGTCCATTGGTGGTGTCCCGGGACCCATAGGAGGCAGGGACCTGGGAAGTCCCCTTCCAGCCTAAGGCGTGGCTCTCTAGATCCCTGGGTGTAGCCACACCCTCACTTGGCCTCGGTTTCCCCATCTGTAAAATGGAGACTGTAGAGAGAATCTGCCAGCACACAGGAGATGTTTCCATCTCCTGATTCTCCACGACCTGGCAGAGTGCATCAGTAGACACGGCTGCTGCGCAGAAGGAATGCCATTCTGGATTTAAAACCTGCCCCTTGGGGCTCTGATGACCAGGAATGTGGGCTTCACAAGCCGTAAAGAGCCGCACAGGCCCAAGGGAGCCCTTCCGGAAATTCTGGAGTCTCCTCTGAAAAGGGCGGAAAGCTGCGCTGGTAGCAATTTCCAGGATATTTTTTGCGGACATGGAAATGGACGCCTGTGTTTTCTTCTGACACCAAATACCCTGTTCCATCATCAGTTCTCTGATGGGAACCAGGTGTCCAGTAATTCAGTTCGATCCTGACATGAGCAGAGTTAGGGCAGATCTACAGGGTAAGGGCTCAGTCTCATAAGATCTCGCCATTCAGAGCCCGGGGTGATGGCACAGCCCTGTTGTCCCAGCACTCGGGAGGTTGAGGCAGGAGGATTGCGAGTTCCAGGCCAGCCTGGGCCTCTCGAGACCCTGTCTCAACCTCATGAGATCTCGTCTCAAGTGGGGGAGGAGCCTGATGTGGTGGCCACGCCTGTGATCCAGTACTTGGGAGGCAGAGGCAGGAGGAAGTACGAAGTTCCTTGCAAGACCATCTTGACCTCTCAACATTACAACAGAGGAACCACTATTGTTGTTACTTCTCTGCTATTCATAGGGTTTTCATGGTGGATTGATATTTGGGAGTGGGTTGCCGGGTCCTTCTGCCAAGCCTGCAGCACCTGCTGTTCCCAGGCGGTCTCCCATCCAAGGACTAACCAGGCCCGACCCTGCTTAGCTTCCGAGATCTGATGGGATCGGACGCCACAGTGGGCACAGCTGCAGACAAATGCTCTTAGGAGCCCAGAAACATTGGAAGCCGTGCCTCCTTCCAGAGGAAGTGTTGCAGCCCCCCAGGGACCTTCGACCTCTGTATCGCAGGGTGTACCTTTGGCTCTGGGTCCTCAGTTCCCACAAGAACCTCCTCAATGTTGTTTATGGCCAAGTATTGCCTGCGTTTCCCGATGTGGGGTTGGAACGTTCCAGAATCCCTGTGTCTCACACTGCCTTTGAACAATTATTTATTGCCTGGGCCTCTCATTCAGGGCTTCTCTTACAGGGTTAGTGTCTTCTTTTTCTTTTTCTCCAAGGTGCCCACGTGTTTATCTTCCCAGTTAGTCTCTGGGGGTTGGATCTGTCTCACTGCTTTGTGGTCTTCAAGGATGGCCCAGAAGGGGGGATTTAAAAAATGGTGCAGTGCAGCTCAGTGGTCCAGCCCTTGCAAAGCATGCAGGTGCTAGACCCTGGGTTCAACCCCCAATACCGCAAAAAAAAAAAAAAAAAAAAAAAAAAATGGCGCTTGGAGTTTACAGGCACGTCAGGCCCCACCAGCCCCTAGCTATGAAATTTTGGACAAGTGATCTGATTTCCAGAGCCTCACTTTCCCCATCAGAGACATGGAGTAAATGACGCCTCCCCTGCATGAGCACCAGGAGGTTTAGATGCTTCTAGAAAGTGCCCCGCTGTGTGTCCAGCAGCCACGAAACATGCCCAGTGTTTGCCTGGGAAAAGCTGTGCTGGCCTCGAGCTGCCAAAGCCCTGAGCCTGTTGTCATTATTTCCTTCCCACTAAGCCTGTGGAACAGGCGAGTGGCCTGCTGCTCACATCTTACAGATGTGTGTGGGCCTCCAGGCGTCGGTCAGAGCGGGCATCTTCTAACCATGCGATGCTTAGCCTGTTTTCTCTCCAGAGATAGAAGTCTCCAGTGTTCTGCCTGAGTAAAGGGGGGGCCCTGGAGACCTCCCCCTGCGCAAAGACCCTGAGCCTACGCTGGCTTAGCATCTCTGCATACCTTCGCTTCAAGGCCAAGTACTTGACACGCTGCCACAGGGGAGGGGTCTTCTGCAGTGCACATGAGGTTTTCTCAGTTCTTTTTGCTGCTGTACGAGGGCTTGATTTTTCTTTCTTTTTTTCCTCCCTTCCTTTTTCCCCCCATCTATCTCTCTCTCCATCTCTATCATCTCTAGCTGGATTTCTTCCTGTTTATTTTTCTGAGACAGGGCCCCAACCGTGTAGCCCAGGCTGGCCTGGAACTCGAGATCCTCCTGCCTCAGCCTCCGGAGTGCTGGGATCGCAGCCATGGCCACCATGCCAGGCTCCACCCCTACCTTGAGATGAGATCTCATGAGGTTGAGACAGGCTCTTGTGAGGTCCAGGCTGGCCTGGAACTTGTGATCTTCTAGCCTCTGCCTCCTGAGGTTTGGGATCACAGGCATAGCCACCACGCCAGGCTCCACCCCTACCTTGAGATGAGATCTCGAGAGGTTGAGACAGGGTCTTGCAAGGCCCAGGCTGGCCTGAAACTCACGATCCTCCTGCCTCAGCCTCCCCAGTGTTAGTCGGCCACTTGTTTATTTGTTCTGCAGTTTTCATGTTTCTGCCACTGTGGCTTCCTTTATCCCTGTCATCTTCTATCTTTTTTCTTTTTTCTTTTTTTTTTTTTTTTTTTTTTTTGCGGTACTGGGGATTGAACCCAGGGCCTTGCACCTGCATGCTCTGCAAGTGCTGGACCACTGAGCTGCACCCCCAGCCTATTTTTTTACTTTTTGAGACAGGGTCTTGCTAAGTTACACAGACTGCCTCTGGTCTCGAACTTGCAATCCTCCTGCCTCCGCCTCCCGAGCTGCTGGGATTACAGGTGTGCGCCATCATCTTCTATCTTTAAAGCAAACAGAACCATTTCTGTCACTTTAGCAGGGTTTTGGGTGACTGTGGTAGTAAATATGTATCTGGTGTCTGTTCCAAAACATCTGAGCAGGGGACAATGGAATGTCCCCCTGCAGAGGCAGGTCACAGCACCCTTACAATGTCTCTTGCCATCCTAATGGTAAAATTAAACCTTCTGATTTTAAAACTTATATGGGAAATATTCCAGTTGAGCTAAAAAGCAGATTGAACACGCCATAAAATACTTACATATCAACCACTGAGATTAGTTGTTAGCATTATATCCTATTTCCTTCAGCAATTTTTCTAACTTGTTATTTTAAAATAATCCAGAACAGTGTATTTTAAAGAAATAAAATGTTACAGGTATGGTTACAGGAAAGAAAGAAAATGTTACAGCACAAAACCTATCCTGCTTGCTTTTTCTCTTTTCTCAGATATAATACTAATCTCAGATTAGTGTGTATCATTTCCAGACAAATATTTGTACCTCTGTTACATATATATTTATAAACAAAATATAGTATAGTATATTTTAAATCTTACATAGTGATGTTATACTAAATTCATCCTTTTCAGCTTGCTTTTTCACTTAACACATTTTGTGATATCCAACTACACATGGACTCGTTTACCTCTCATTCATTGTTTTTTAAATGGTTCATAGTATTCCACTACAATTTATTTATCCTTTACCTGCTGAGAGACACATTGCTCCCACTTTTTCACAATCATAAGCAGAACCGCAGTAAATACTCTTGGATCCTTGTGCGTACGAACAAAGGCATTCTGAGATTGAAAATGTTTGTCCTTGACTCTTGTCAGCTGCTCTCCAAGTTCAGCATTCCAATTTCCACTTCACCAACAGTTTATAAAATTCTTCATTACTCCATACTCTAGTCCAGGAGTCCCCAAGCCCCAGGCCACAGACTGGTACTAGGCTGCACAGTACCAGAACCAGGCTGCACAGCAGGAGGTGAGCAGCAAGCAAAACTTCATCTGTATTTACAGTCAGTCCCTATAACTCACATTACTGCCTAAGCTCTGCTTCCTGTTTGTTAGGTTGTTGTTAGGTGCCGTCAAGTCGGTATCCAACTCATAGCGACCCTCATAGGGTTTTCAATAGCTGAGTGCTTCGGGATTGCCTTGGGAGTGGATTGCCAGGTCCTTCTCCCATTTTTGTGGTGCTGGGAATTGAACTCGGGGCCTCAGAGACTGCAGTGCAGTGCTCTACCCACTGAGCTAAATCCCAGCCCCTGCTTCCTGTTAGCAGCCCCTTAAAAAAGGATTGGGACCTTCTTGTCTAGCCAATATTTGTTGTCACCAGACTTACCAATTTTTACACAGTGAGATATGAGAAGTTGTATATCATTTAAAAATTTCACACATCCAAATTTCAGCTTCTTTCAATTTTTGTTTGTCCCAAAATTAATGTATTTAACCATTACTCTTAAAAGGTAGTTTAGCTGGGTATAAAATTCTAGGTTGACATATATTTTATCTCTGCACTTTGGAGGCTGCTAGCCTCTATTGTTGCTGTTGCAAAGTCTGTTAAAGAATTTTTTTAGAGGCAATTCTTTCATTTTCTTTGGTTGATTGTAAGATTTTGTCTTTAGTATTCTGAAAACTCACTGTGACTTATCTAGATATGACTCTGTTTAATCTGTTAAAGATGCATTCAATCCTTGAATCTTTGGTGAAGATCCATATATATTAGTGTTAGGGATGGAACCCAGGACCTATGTATGCTAGGTAAGCACTGTACCACTGAGCTACATCCCCAACCCTTGGTTTTTTGAAATAGAGTCTTGCTATGTAGTTCAGGCTGACCTGGAACTTGCTTTGTACCCAAATCTAGTCTTGAATTCAAGATCCTCTCCCTCAGCCTCCCAAGTGCTGGTAACATAGACATATGCCACCATGCATGGCCAAGAATCTATATATTTTAAAATTAATTCCACAGCAGGGCTGCAAAGGATTGTCTTCTCAGGCCAGATACATACCCAGAGACACATTCCAAAACCAGGCATGAATGCTATGTGATAAGCATGAGTCTGGGTCCCTCGTGCCGTAGGCCATGATACTTCAGGGGCCACCAAGCTCCCATGGAACATTTACTTGGAAGCTAATGGACCAAAAAGGCTCTGGTCTTCATGGTCACTTCCATCTCTGTCCTGGCCTCCATCACAGCCTTCACCTCCCTGACCCATACCTGCTTTGGATGGGATGCTGGGGTCGTCCTCTGACTCATCTGTGTCCCCAGTGTCCAGGAGAGGGAGTGGCTCTGGCAAACCTGTGGGTGTCTGGGAGACAGGGGGCTGCTCATGGGGAAGGAATGATGGGAGAAAAGGACCAGGGTAGGCTCAGGTCTGGCCGCTGCGGCCTTGTGACCCTGGCGTGGTCCCATCGTCTCCCTCAGTTTCTGGTGCTCATCTCGGATGAGGGTGTTGGGGGCAGAACGGCCTCCACGGCTCTGAGGTTCTCTGGGACCCTGGAATCTGTCTTCACCCTCTGCGTTCATCAGCCCCAGAGAGGAACTGAGCTGAATGATTGGTTCCCTGTCCCCTCCAGAGCCCCAGGCTGTGTCCTGGCCCCCTTGGGGTTTCCAGGCTAGCCTCAGCAGGGACAACCCGGATATTGGGGGCTGGCGCCGCGACCTGGAGCTGGCAATCCCTCCACAGGCGGCTCTGCGGGGGAGGGCTGGACACGGCCCCCACCGGCCCGTAGTTGCCGGAATCAGACTGGCCTGCATTTATGGAATTCCTGTCTGCAGAGGCCACGCGGTTGTTTTAGATTAGCATACAAATCGACATTCGTGTAGTACATCTGTTGTTAATCCCCGTCCGGTGGAAAGGGGATGCCAGCACGCCCTTTATGGGGCACGTCGATCCCATCGCGTCCTTCCTCGCTGCCTTTGTCTTTGATCGGGGGCCCTAATGGGTTCCAGGATGTCCTCTATTTTGCTGTGGACCACATTTCCTCCCGCCTAACCGATCAGGATGTCATGGATTCCAGGGCGTAATTTACGCTATTT
Organism: Pedetes capensis; assembly: GCA_007922755.1. Lineage (NCBI taxonomy): Eukaryota > Metazoa > Chordata > Mammalia > Rodentia > Pedetidae > Pedetes > Pedetes capensis. Next base: position 63,328 of record VMDO01007652.1, on the reverse strand, counting down.
TGGAATCAGCCTGTGTGCTTATGAATTCTGAAGCCCCGGGGCAAATCTCCAGGGAGGCTGCGGCCCTAGGTGTGAGCCGTGGTCAATCAGACAGAGGCACCAGGGCCCTGGGCACATCCTGCAGGTGGGGAGGAGGAAGGGAGCCCATGCTGAAGGGCATTCCAGGCAGGCGTGGGCAGAGAGACCGGAGGGTGCCTGGGGGGAGGGGGAGGAACAGACAAAGGAGGTGGAGAGATGGATGCCAGGCAGGGAGGAGGAGCTGCCGACGGTCTCAGAACCCAGAGGACGGGCAGAGGCTCCAGGACTGGCCACAGACGCTGGTTATAATTCAGAGGCCCCTTGGAGAGCAGAACCTTGTCACTGAGCACATGTAGAGGACGGGGCCCGTTGGAGGAGGCCAGGATGGTATGGGAGAGCAAGGGACTGCCCTGAGCAGCCAGCCGACCCGGCCTGAGACAGCCTCAGTGTCACCCCGGCATGCGCTGTCCCCATCGCCGAGGCTGGGGTTCTCTGCCCAAAGCCACCTGTGAACTTGGGAAGGATTTATAAAGGGTTGTGTGCTTATAAAAGTTCTAGAGAGATGCCAGGTGTGGTGGTGCCTGCCGGGTATCCCAGTGACTTGGGAGGTGGAGGCAGGAGGATCTTGAGTTCTAGGCCAGCGTAGGCCTTTCGAGACCCTGTCTAAACCTCACAAGGTTGCATCTCAAGGTGGAGGAGGAGCCTGGCATGGTGGCCACGCCTGTGACCCCAGCATCCGGGAGGCAGAGGCAGGAGGATCGCAGGGTTGAGGCCAGAGGCAGCCTCCGTAATTTAGCAAGACCCTGTGTCAAGATAAAAAGTAAACAGATGGGCTGGGGGTGCAGCTCAGTGGTACACTGCTTGCAAAGCATGCGTGAGGCCAGGGGTTCAATGCCCCAGTACCGCAAAAAAAAAAAAAAAAAAAAAGGAAAGAAACTTCTGGAGAGGTCTGAAGATTTTTGATCCTGACAGTAGAGTGACATCCAATGCACTATCCAGCATGTTCCCAGCTAGGGCAGGTCTGCTATACCTGTGTAAGTGGTGACTGTCCTAACAGCACATGCTAGGACTGCAGCAGCGCATACAGTACCTTTGTGTGCATTAGAGAGGGACGCTCAAGCCTAGATGGCGGACAGCCTGGGCCCCACCTTTGGGGAGCCTGTATCCCTGGGAGTTCTCTCTGATCAGGCCCTGAAGATGAGGGAGACACAGGGTCTGTTCTATGGCCTGGGCCAAAGATATGGCACGTTTACCACGGGCTCTGCAACCAGAGGCTAAGTTGACCTCAGGAGCCTCCCGCCACCAGGGTGGGTAGCAATAAGGGAGGCTGTACTTATGGGTGGCCTCCACCCTGCTCCTGTTCCTCTTACTGTGTTAGGAGCCTTCAAGTCGGATCCGACTCATAGCGACCCTATGTACAACAGAATGAAACACTCCCCAACACAGTGCCATGCACACAGTCTTTTTCTGTTTGAGCCCATTGTTGCAGCCACTGTTTTTCTTCTCATTTTGAGTCATGCCACATCAGCAAAAGGAGGTCCTAGGGGCTTCACTCTATTCCCATCATTAAGGACAACTCTGCTTTGAGGAGGCAACTCTTCCTCAGTCGTTTCTTGAATACCTTCCAGCCTGGGGGCTCATTTTCCAGCACTATATTTGACAGGGCTTCTCTGCTGTTCATAGGGTTTTCAATGGCTGATTGTTTCAGGAGTGGGCTGCTGGGTCCTTCTCCCTAGTCTGTCTTAGTCTGGAAGCTCAGCTGAAACCCGTCCACCTTGGGTGGCCCTGCTGGGATCTTCAATACTAGGGGCATAGCTTTCAGCATCACACCAACACGCAAGCCCCCACAGCACAACAAGCTGACAGACACGTGGGGGTCCTGTCCCTCTAGTGGTGGCCGTTTACTGCTGTCCTGCCGGGCATTCCCTCTCACCTGCAGAGGCAGCCGCTTCCCCCTCTGGAAGTCTGGGCCATAGCTGCCCCTCAGCCCACCTTGGCCCTGAGGGCTCCCCAGCTGTGCCTGCCCCTTGTGCCCGCTGCCAATCCTCTGAGGCTGGTTGCTGACGTGGCCCGTGAGGGTGTCACCCGTGCTCCCTCAGTCTTTCCTCTTATCATGCGGTGTCTAGGACGCTCTCCAGCCATCCTGGACTCTTCTGGCACATGTCAGGGGCTGTCCTTCCGGAGGGAGGCGCTCAAGATCAGCCATACTGCTTGGGAGTGTGGTATCGGGGTATGAAGAGGGGGAGATGTGTTCTGTCCTGTGTAAACCCAAGGCCTGGGGCCAGTTACTCTGTGTCCCCAGGGTGCTTGGCCTGCATGATCGAGCCCTCTGGTTGGTCACCCTCTGTGAGTGAAGCCGGCCCTGTCAGAGTCTGAAGGGATTCTGGGTAGGAGACAGCCTCATGGAGCAGGTCTGAGCCCTTGACTCCTGTTCGAGTTATTAGCTCAACCCACTCTCCTTGTGATAAAAAAAATCACAAGTGTTAGAGCTGGGACGTAGCTCAGTGGTGCTTGTCTAGCATGCATGAGGTCCTGGGGTCAAGCCCCAGCCACACAGGGGGAAAAAAAAAAGAAATCACAAGTATTAAAGAAAAAGAACATTCTGGAGAAGGTTTTTATTAGACTTTTTAGCTCAGTTGGTAAAAGTTAGCTCAGTTGTCCACTCCATGACACCCAACAACAACAACATCACAACACCAGGGGTCAGTCAAAGGGAGGTGTCTCCTAGCTGACTCTTTTTTTTCAACGGTGGTAAATTAAACATAGGGCTGGGATGTAGCTCAGTTGGTAGAGCGCTGCTCTGCAGTCTCTGAGGTCCCAGGTTCGATTCCCAGCACCGCAAAAATGGGAGAAGGACGTGGCAATCCACTCCTGAGGCAATCCCGAGAAACAGCCATTGAAAACCCTGTGAGGGTCGCTATGAGTTGCACACGACTTGATGGCACCTAGCAACAATAACAGCAAATTATACATAAGATGAAATGAACCGTTTTAGCCAGTGTTCAGTATATAATTCAGTGGTATGAGGCGGATTTACTCGCCATCCATCTCCATAATGTTTTCATCCTGGCAATTCAATGGCAGACCATTAAAACAGGGGAAATGATCACCAAGGGTTCTCCCTCTAGCGCCCTCTGCTGGCTGATCGCCGCCCCTTATTGCCGCTCAGCTGTTTTACAGCTCTGATAAATTGTACAAAAAGGAGGAAGACGTGGAAGATCCTTCTCTACGCGCCTGTAAGTCAATCGCGTTCCAGGGCGATACAGGCCTGGTGTACATTTGCCAATGCATTTCGGCCTTTCTTGTTTGTCTCCAGTTTCCTGTGCTTCTACGAGTGTGCGGCTCCGTGCTGGAGACAGGCGTCTCACGGGCTCCGTCTCTCTTTGATTAAGGTGTTAAGTAAAAGCTTTGGCGCATGCTCATTTTATATGGGTGTGAAAGCCAGCGGGTTGCATCTGTGAGGATCAGGCCTTTGACAACAGGGTGTTTCGTCTTTAGAGTTGGAGGAACTGTGTTTTAACCCCTGAGACCCTTCAGCCAGCCAGAGTCCCACAGGAGGACAGAGCATGTGGGTACTTCACAGAGACCAGGAATAACCTGTGCCCTCCGCTTCTGCAGCCACAGAAGCCCTGTAGATGGGCATTGTTCATAATTGGCAAGGAGAGGAAGTTAGGGAGTGGGCTGGGGCCCCCTCCCCAGCCATGAGAAGGTCAAGGCCTGGAGTCTTCTCAGCTGGTATAGCCTCGCTGAGAAGATATATTCCCTCTTCTGTCACTCTAGGAGTGTTGTTGTTAGGTGCTGTCCAGTCAGGTGCAACTCATAATGACCCGATGTACAACACAACGAAATGCTCCCTGACCCTGTGCTATGCCCGGCACTATGTCAGTGCTTCTCTGCTGTTCATAGGGTTTTCAATGGCTGATTGTTTCAGCATTGTTTTGGGAGTGGGCTGCCAGATTCTTCTCCCAGTTTTGCAGTGCTGAGGATCAAACCCTGGGCCTCAGAGCATGCAGAGCAAATGCTCTACCAACTGAGCTAAGCTCCAGCCCCAGCCCTAGGAGTAAATGACAGGGTTATGTGGTCGTCCAGCCAGAGCTGGAAGGGACTCTGAGATCTTGCCAACTTCTTCGTGCCTGTGGCCGCGCTGACAACTACCCTCACTGACCCTTGGGACATCTCTGGGAGGAGAAAGGAGACAAACACTGCCTCCTATTTAGAGATGAATGTATGAAAGCTGCTCTGCAGCCATAGTCCCCTGGCACCCGATTCCACCAGATCTCGGAAGCTAAGCAGAGTTGGGCCTGATTAGTCCTTGAATGGGAGACCACCAGGGAATATCGGGTGCTGCAGGCTTGGGAGAAGGACCCGGCAACTCACTCCCCCAAAAACACCAAAACAATCAGCCATTAAAAACCCTGTGAATAGCAGAGAAGCACTGACATGGTGCCAGGCTTGGCACAGCATTGGGGAGTGTTTCATTCTGCTGTACATCGGGTCTCTATGAGTTGGAGCTAACTCATAGAAAGCTCAGGAAGGCCAAATGACCAGCCCCAAATCACACCCACAGCCAGGTGGCAGCGGCTAAGCCCAGCCTCGTCCTCCCACTGACTCGGGGTAGGCCAAGAGGCTGAGGGTCCCAGTGGAGCAGACAGACATTTTGGGGTGCCTGGACCCGCTCAGACAATGGGCTTTTGTTTGGTTTGGAGGAAAGGCAGCCGTTAAAGAGAAAACCAAAACAGCACAAAGCATTTGCGGGGGGAAATGTAAATACCGTCTGCCGAGTGGCTGCTCTTTTGGTTAGAAAAGTGCATTTGTCACTGGGGGGCCTGGGCAGGCCCAGTTTCCTCCCACGGCTGTCTCTGAGCATGGCGGTCACCTTGGGTCTGTCCTGGCCACAGAGCCACACACACTGCAGCACCGGCCCCCAGCCAGCAGGCTCCCAAGGTGACCAGAGCGTCCCCTGCGGTGGCTCTGCCCAGCTGCGCTTCCGAGCGGTACCTCAAGGGCCTTCTGAAGACAGCGCCGTCTCGTGGACGGCCCCACGCGAAGCCAAGGCGAAGGCTTCGAGTTTCTTAGGAGTCAGACCTTCGCCCCACTGAGCCTCAGTTTCCCCACCTATCAAATGGGGACTGTGATGCCTTTTTTCTGGAAGGTATTGCCAGAAGCCACCTCCCACGAGCGCTGTGTCCCCTCCCACCTCTGTGCCCGGTGAGGTCATGTCGGTAGTGTGAGGTTGGCCGCGGTGGGAGGGGTTACAGTAGTGGGAGGGGTTACAGCGGTGGGAGGGGTTAGGGGGTGGGAGGGGTTACGCCGTGGAATCCCGAAGGCGGTGAGGGCCCCTGGGGGGTTATGCCAAATGTGGGACCCCTATGTTTGTCACTGGGGACAATTGTCCCCTCGGGTGTGACAGGTGGGGAGAGCACTGGGTGGAGGAATTGGGACTCTCCAGAAAAATCCTGCTTGGAGCCAGGTGGGGTGGTTCATGTGCATAATCCCAGCCGATAGGGAGGCAGAGGCAGAGGCAGGAGGATCACAGGTTCGAGGCCAGAGGCAGCGTGTGTAATTTAACGAGGCCCTGTCTCAAGATAAAAAAAAATTTAAGATGGGCTGGGGGCGCAGCTCAGAGGTAGAGTGCTTGGAAAGTGTGTGTGAGGCCTTGGGTTCACCCCCAAATGAGAGAGAGAGAGAAGGAGGAGGAGGAGGGGGGATGAAGGAGAAGAAGAAGAAGAGAAAGAAAAGAAAAGAAAAAGGAGGAGGGAAGGAAAGAAAGGCAGAGAGAGGAAGGAAGGGAGGAAGGAAAGAAAGGAAGGAGGAAGGAAGGAAAGAGAAAAAAAGGAAGGAGGAAGGAAGGAAAAAGAGAAAGCAAAGGAATGGAAAGAAAAGAAAAGACTCTGCTTGGGTTGGCTGACCGGCGTGGTACCCTTGCCCAGAGACCAAGACATTTTTGATTTGTTGACCTGGGTGTTGAATTCAAGAGGACAAGAGTTGAAGTTTCCTGGAAGTGCCATTCCCTGGTCTTTCCTCCTAGCCAGACAGCAGGGTCTTCCTGGAGAGGCTTCCTAAGTTTGGTTTGGTTTGGTTTTTGAGACAAGGTGTTGCTCTGCAGCCGGGGCAGACCTCGAATTCGCAATCCTCCTGCCTCACCTTCCTGAGCGCTGGGATCACACCAGGTTTCGCAATTTTCCCTTAAGAGAAAAATAGTAGCTAAAAAGAACAGCAAGGCTGGTGCTGTGACGCCCGCCCGTAATCCTAGGGCCTTGGGAGGTGGAGGCAGGAGGATCGCAGGCTCCGAGGCCAGAGACAGCCTGTGTAACATAGTAGGCAAAAAATTATTTAAAAAAATAAAGGGGCTGGGCATGCAGCTCAGTGGTAGGGCACTTGCAAAGGATGGGTGAGGCCTTGGGCTCAGCCCCCTAGTACCAAAATAAATAAGTAAAAAAAAAAAAAAAAAAAAAAAAAAAAAAAAAAAAAAAAAAAAAAAAAAAAATATATATATATATATATATATATATATATATAGTTTCATGGAGATAAAAATTAAGACACAGGAAAAGAAAAAGGAAATGGAGAACAGCTCTTCCCGCCATTGTGTTCTGCCCAAGCACATGGACCAAGAGACCATGGACGCACCCTCTGAAACCGTGAGGCAAAATAAATCTTGCCTCTCTCAAGTTGTTTCTGTAGGGTCTTTTGTCACAAAGACACTGAAGTAACCAACACAATGTTGTTACCGTGTTCATAATGTCTACAGCTGTACCACCCTGGCGTCCAATCTCATCTTATCTCGGAAGCTAAGCAGAGTTGGGCCTGGTTAGTCCTAGGATGGGAGACCATTTGGGAACACCAGGTGCTGTAGGCTTGGGAGAAAGACCTGATAACCCCCTCCCAAAACAATCAGCCATTGAAGACCCTATGAATAGCAGAGAGGGGCTGACATAGTGCCGGGCATGGTGCAGTGCCGGGAAGTGTTTTGTTCTGTTGTACATTGGGTCGCTGTGAGTCAGACCTGAGTCGCCGGCACCTAACAACATGCTCATAATAGAAAGAAAAGCAAATTTCAGTTAGAAGTTGGGGAAAAATAAAGACTTAATACTATATCCTACCAAGTTCTCCAAGCTCTGATTTCTTCCCTCGGACCCTGGCGATGAAGTCAGCTCCCAGAGTCAGGGTCCCTCAAAGCCCAGGACGGGGTTTCGTCTGCTTTCCCAGCACTGCGAGGAATGCCTGGTTTGTTCTCTGCAGGTTCGCTGAATGGGTGAAGGAGTGAATTAAGACGGGGACTGCGTGGCAGGCGGCCAGGCCCTGCTCTTCCAGCTGCACTTGTTTATTAGCAGGAACGTGACTTGGCTTTGCCCGGCACGGTGATAAGTTGCGCTTGCTGCCCAGAACGCCCCGGGTTGCCAGCGAGAGCCCTCCTCTGCATTGGCCCCTGCCTCAGGCTGTCCAGCCACGGCTGCAATGAGTCCTCAGGAAGAGGTTTTTTGCTTCCCCAACGGCTCCAAACTTTCCTGGTAGAGGCAGCGAAAGGAGCCTGCGGTTTCAGGAAGTAATTGACCTGATAGGATTCTGGCCTGGGGGCAAGGAGACCTGGAGGCTTGTTTAAAGAGGTACTGTGCTATCTGCTGAGAATGTGAGGCTATCCAGGGGGCCGCCCTGGAAGAGGAGGCATCTGCCCTGGCTGTGCACATGGCGCACACAAGGCTGTAATGTCATCTGCCCGACACAAGCCAGATGTGAGGCGACCCAGGTGCTGCAGACGCCGGCCATCGGCGCTTCCCAGAGTGCTTTGACTTAACTCCACTTTCTTCCTGAGAAGCTGCCTAGCGCCTGAAGTTTCCAGGGCACCTCTTGGGGGAGGATTTGGCATAAGGTGGCAGACAGGCGCCGGGGGCAGCCTGGGACACTTTGCCACCACGTCTGGTCACACTGGGTCTGCAGCCTTCAGAGCCGTCACGCACAGGCAGACGGATGGCTGGACGCGGTGCGGAGGGGTGGCCGCGTGTAGCCTCACAACCTGGACCCAGATTTCCCCTCGGTCATTTGTCACTGTGCAGAGGGGACTGCTCCTGCTCAAGCCAGCTGATTTGGGGACCCGTCGTGGGCAGGCCATGGGGTCAAGATCAGGCCACATCTGGCAGAAGCCGTGGGTACCAGGGGCAAAGTGTGGCTTGGGCCATGGGCCCCCAACATGGGCTGGCGGGAGGCTCCCCTTGCTGGACACCAGAGGCTGCACAGCCTCATCCAAGTGAGACCTAGTAAAAGGCCGTCTGATGGCTTCTGCCCACAAGGCGTGGATGCTCACGGTTTCGGAGGATACGGTCTGGAAACCCCCCGTCACTCAGAGCCTTCACTGCTTTCTTCCTCTAAATCTGGTTTGTTACCAAGCCGAGCCTTTTAAAGACGGGTAATCGTCCTTTAACCCCTGATGCAATCCAGAGAGACTGGTGTCACGTTGTAGCTAGGACACAGAGACTCAGAGAGGTTGAGTAATTTGCCTGAGCTCACACAGCTTATAAACGTCAGTGTAGTCACAAGGTTCCGCAACAAATTCAAGAGACGAACAGCCAAGAATGTTTGTGAGCTTCGGCCAAGAGCTCCTAAGGCTCTCTCCTCGCTTCCTTATATCTAAACTTTATTTCTTAGTAACAAATTACAGAACAGAAAAAAATGTATGAACTTTTTTAACCTGGTCATTGTTTCTCTAATCTCTTCCTCTTAACAATCGGAGGTAAGATTAGGGCAGGGAAGACTCTCCGGACATTGCTTCTAAATCCCAAGAGATAATCCATAAGTGGCCTTCCAGGAGCCAGGACATCAGTTAGTGTTTTCCGAAACTCATTTTACTGCATGCACCAGCAAGCCTTTGTAATGTTCAACAAAGGACACAGTGAACAGGTGGGCTTCTTGGCCTTTCCAGGCAGCCCTGCTTCTCCTGATGGCTTTTCCACACCTGTGCCTGTCTTAGGTTGTCTCTCTGCTTATAAGAGATTGTACCCGTCATCAGCCATCAGCCCTCCTGAGAGCCAAACAGGGTGAAGGGAGATGAATTCACTGTAACATATTTGAGGGTGCAGCATTGACAGGTAACACCTGCTGGCCTCTCTATGACTGTGCCTGTCTTAGGTTGTTCCTCTGCTTATGAGAGATCTTACCCGTCATCAGCAATCAGCCTTCCTGAGAGCCAAACGGGGTGAAGAGAGATATATTCATTGTAACATATTTGGGGGTTCATCATTTAGAGGTGGCAGTCAGGGCCGGGACCTGAACCCATTACCCATAAGGATGAGCCACTAAGTGGTAGCGCCAGAGCCCTTCAACCGCTGTCTCTCTGTCAGACTCTGGGATCATTGCTGGGGAGTCTAAAGGGAATAAAGCCCAGTCCTTGTCCCTCAGGGGTTTGGCCCAGGTATTAAAAGGCCTGGTATATGATATCCTGGGGAGAACACAGGCTGAGGGGTCTCAGCACGGGTGTCCGGCTCTGGCAGGACCCTGGAGGGCTTCACGGAGGAGGTGGACCTGGAAAGATGAGGAGGAGGTGGTCAGAGGAAGTGAGTCAAGAAAGTCCTCATGGTGGAGGGACAGCCAATAATGGCAAAGATACAGAAGCCCAAATGACACTTGTGGTGGGTTCGGTCGGGGGGAGTGGTTCTGGGGTAGGGGGTGCAGAGTAGAGAGGGCAGCTGTGGCTGGATGCGGAGATGCTGCCTGCCCACCCTGACTTGAACTTGGCCCTGTAGGAAATGGGGAGCCACTTAAGGTGGGGGTGGTGGTTGTTAGGTGCTGTCAAGAATCAGATAAAACTCATAGCAAGCCTGTGTACAACAGAACGAAACACTCTCCCGTTCTGTGCCAGGCATACGATGTTTTTTATGTTTAATCCCATTGTTGCAGCCACTGTGTCAATCCACCTAGTGGAGGGTCTTCCTTTTTTTCAAGGACCTGCCACTCTCCCAAACATGATGTTCTTCTCCAGGGATTGGTCCCTCCTGACAAAATGTCCAAAATTTGTAAGATGCAGTCTGGCCATTCTTGCTTCCAAGGAGCACTCTGGTTGCACTTCCTCTAGGACCGATCTGTTGGTTCTTTTGGCAGTCCATGGTATATTCAATAATCGTCTCCAGCACCATAATTCAAAAGCATCAACTCTTCTCCTGTCTCCCTTATTCAATGTCCAGTTTTCACAACCATGTGATGGGACTGAAAATACCATGGCATGAGTAAGGTGCACCTTCATCTTCAACGTGACATCTTTACTTTTCAACACTTCAAAGAGGTCTCTGGCAACAGCTTTTCCCAATGCAATGCATCTTTTGATTTCTTGACTGCTGCTTCCACGGGTGTTGATTATAGAACCAAGTAAAACAAAATCTTGGACAACCTCAGTCTTTTCTCTATTCATCATCAAGTTGCGTACTGGCCCAGTTGTAAGGATTTCTTTTATTGATGTTGAGACGCAATCCACACTAAAGGCCGTGTTCTTTGATCTTCATCAGCAAATGTTTGAAAACCTCTTCACTTTCAGCCAGCAGAGTTGTGTCATCTGCATAACACAGTTTGTTAATGAGTCTTCCTCCAATCATGGTGCCGCGTTCTTCATAAAGTCCAGCTTCTCAGATTATTTGCTCAGCATAGAGATTGAAGTGATGCAGTGAAAAGATATAGCCCTGATGCACACCTTTCTTGACTTTAAACTAGGCAGTGTTTCCTTGTTCTGGTGTTCGAACGACTGCCTCCTGGTCTTTGTACAGATTCCTCATGAGTACAATTACATCTCTGGTATTCCCATTTTCTGAAGTGTTATCCACAGTTTTTTGTGATCCACATAGTCAAATGCCTTTGCATAGTCGATAAAACACAGAAAGACATCTTTCTGGTATTCTCTGCTTTCAGCCAATATCCACCTGACATCAGCAATGATGTCCCAGGTTCCCTGCCATCTTCTGAACCCAGATGATTTTCCAGCATTGCTGTCTAGAGACTGGTGCAGTTGCTTTTGAATGATCTTAGCAAAATTTTACTTGCATGTGATACCAATGCTATCATTCGATAATTTCCACATTCGGTTGGATCCCCTTTCTTGGGAATAGGCACACATATGGACCAAGGAGTCCAGTCCAACACCATCCTTGGGGCATTGATGTGAGCTTTCAGTGTAAACAGAGCAAGAATTGGGGCGGGGGCGAGTGTACATAATCCAGCAATCCTGGTTGCAGTGTGGTCTGATTGATCCTGACCTCAGTTCTGACTTTGCAAAGTGCTCCGAAGTAGTCTGGTTACCAGCACATAATTGCTTCTGCTGGGGGCTGATGGCGTCATGGGGTGATCCGTCCACAGGGCGGCGCTGTTCTCGGAATCCAAACCCACTGCCGCTTTTGCACAATGATTGGAGACCTTTCTGTACCTTTTGGGGGTCTTTCCAAGACAAAGACCGTTGTCCTTTGAAGATCCACGCTGCAAATGGGTCCTCTGGGGGTTTGCAAAGGCAGGGGGCTCCCCCACCTCCCGGCATCCCAAGAATCCAGTCCCCCTCAAGGGCTCACAGGCTCGGCGCGGCTGTAAGATGATCCCGGCACAAAACAGCACGTTCATAAAAACTTCCACAGAGAGGTTTCATTTCAGAGCTCACATCGCCTGAAGGGTTTGCGATAATTGTGCTTGAACTGGGGCCAGCCGGCTGCAATGCTTTCCAGTCTGGGGGAGCTGCGCATGCTCCTTCCCGGGAAGGCCAGCCTGGCCGGGGGAGGCCACGAGAGGCGCTGCAGCGCAGGGAGGCTCCTGGCCCTGGTTCAGCCCCTGGCGTGGCTGCAGGAACCCCCGGAATGCGTTATCTCCATCTTCTCTCCCTTGTGTCCTCCTGGCCATCCCGTGGATGGCGTTTGGAGCCTCAGCTTAGAGCTGAGCAAAGTCCAGGTGGTGGCAGAATCACAGGCTGAGGGGAGACAAACTGAGAGCTTCCGATCCCGCCCCAGGCCCCTCCTTCTTTGCTCTGAAACGCATTGGGGGAATGTCTGCCTCCCTTAAGAAATGATCTGTCCTCAGGTGGATGAGGCCTTCCTTTTCTGTGATTCTTGCCCACCCTGGGGTAACTTATGGCGCCCTCACCTCTCTGATTCACTCTATCATGATCCCCCAGCTCCCTCAGCCCCAGCCCCACTGGCTCCCTGCTTGTTCCCCAACATCACAAGGCTAATCCCACCACAGGGCCTTTGCACATGCTGTTCCCCCTAGCCAGGACATGCTCTTATCCAAACAGCATTACCCTACCCCCCTGACCCCCATTCCACCCATTTCTTGTGGTTGTTGTTGTTAGGTGCCATGTAGTGGGGTCTGACTGATGGTGACTGACCCTATGTACAACAAAAGGAAACACTCTGTGCCATGCCTGACACTATTGTCAGTGTTTCTCTGCTATTCGTAGGGTTTTCAAAGGCTGATTGTACCAGGAGTGGGCTGCAGGGTCCTCCTCCCAAGCCTACAGCACCTGGTGTTCCCAGGTGGTCTCCCATCCAAGGACTAACCTGGCCTACCCTTGCTTAGCTTCCAAGATCAGATGGGATTGGATGCCACGGTGGTACAGCTGTAGACACCCATTCCTTTACTCTTACATTTTTTCCCCATGGCACTCACTACCCCCAATGTATTGTTGTTGTTAAGTGCCTTGGAGTTGGGTTTGACTCATAGCAACCCAACGTACAAGAGATGAAACACTACCCAGTGTTGTGCCATGCCTGGCACTATGTCAGTGCTTCTATTCATAGGGTTTTCAATGACTGATTTTGGGGAGTGGGCTGCCAGGTCCTTCTCCCTCTATCAGGGGAGGGGCCCTCCATCCTCTGGCCCATGTCCTCACCTGGAGAAACCAGAGGACGTTGGACATCAAAGGGACATTTTGTCATCTAAGCCAAGGGTTTTCTTTTACAGATAGGGAAACTGAGGCCCGGCAGCCCAGAAATGGACAGGCTAGTCCCTAAGTCTCCTGATCACCGCCAGCAACCTCTTCCTGTGTGCCTTGTTCCGCCTCCAAGAACCCTACAACTGCAGAGGCCACACGTTGAGCTGCCCGGGGCCCTGTCAGCGGTAGTCCTTGGCTTGTCCCTTCCCGTCCCCTCTGGCCAGGCTGGAGAGAACCTTGGGTCTGTGGAGAGGGAGGACCGTGGGTGAAAACACAGCAAACACAGGCATTCAGGGCCTTCAGGACAGAGGCCTGAGCGTCTTCCGTTACCTGATCCTCATCCACGCCCCTCTCACTTCCTGCCTGCCTGTTCCCGCCGCCTCGCCGGCCCAGCAGCCCCCCGGAACCCTGACTGCCCCCCGCATCTTGCAAGCATATGTGTTCCGCCCACAAGGCTGCGCACAATAAAAACTAACGCCGAAAGCCACATTAAAATGGAGCAGAGGCGAGGGGACCGCTCGGTAACAGACTTTATTTTATTTTAGTCTTGACTTGGAACGCAGCGTGTCTTGGCTGCTAATCAAAGGGCTGGAGGGGGGCTTTTAGCAGGGGTCACATCGTCCCAGCCTGCCCCCTGGGATGGTGGCCCCAGCTCGCGGGAGCTGAGACGGCCCCCGGACCATGCGTGGGCTGCATGGCTGGTCTAGAAGCCGGAAGTCCTCCCGGCCACCTGGGGCCCACTGTGTCCAAGCCACAGGACCCTGAATCTCTTTTTTTTCCTAATGTCCCAGTCTCAATATTCCTCATTGCAGAAGAAATCCAGGGGGCGTTGGACTGTATTGACTCCCAGAAATACAAACTCCTTCTCGTTATTTGGCAGGCACCGGGGGCCCCCACAGAAAGAGCGTGTTTAAAGATTTTGGCACAGACGCCAGGCACGGTAGCACACGCCTGTCATCCCAGCAGCTCAGGAGGCAGAGGCAGGAGGATCGCAAGTTTGAGACCAGAGGCAGTCTGCGCAACTTAGTGAGACCCTGTCTCAAAAAGTAAAAAAATAAAATGGGATAGGGGTGCAGCTCAGTGGTCCAACACTTGCAAAGCATGCAGGCACCAGGCCCTGGGTTCAACCCCCAGAACTGCCAAAAAAGAAAAAAAAAAGGTTTTGGCGCAGGAAGTAGATCGTGACTCGGGGTCCCACTATGCTAGATGGAAGACCACCCTGAAATCATGTAGGCTCCCCCCTCAGGGTTCTGTGGCGGTTGGTGGTGATGGGGGTTTTATGAGACCGGATCTTGCTGTGTAGCCCAGGCTAGCCTGAACTCACTGTATAGCCCAGGCTGGCCTTGAACTTGTGATCCTCCTGCCTCAGCAATGGAGTGCCGGGATCACAGGTGGGGCCACCACACCAGGCTCCTCCCCGCCCTAGAGATGAGATCTCAGGAGGCTGAGACAGAGTCTCTCAAAGCCCAGGCTGGCCTGGAACTTGCGATCCTCCCACCTCCACCTCCCCAGTGCTGGAGTTGCAGAGCCTGTGGGGGCCTGGGTTTCACCGGGCCACCCACTCAGGTTTCCCATGACAGCTCTGCAGGATGGACCCTGGATGGTTGCACGGTGAGATTCACGTATCTGCATCCCCTCCGCCTCACGACATCCTTCTTAGGTGTCCCACAGTCCCTTCATCTCGTCCCACAGCTCCAAAATCCGCTCCTGGCTGCTCTTGGAACCGTTTCTAATTCCCCTTTCTGGAGGACAGGTGGCCTTCCATCTAACCCATCGGCTATCGAATCCGGAGTTCTCCACAGCTCAACCTTCTCCTCCTTGCATGTCCTGCCATTCGGCCGTCTACACAGCCCTGGGGCGCATCCCTCCTATCTACCCTCACCCCACGCCGGGCCAATCTAAGTTGAGGTTTTGCGCACCTATCACCTAGACCAGCCCAGTGCCTCCAGCCTCACCCTACCACGAGGGAGCTGTCCCACACAGGAAGCGGGCCATCCCCACCCCCATCGGAGCCCCTCCAGCCTTTCTGGGCACCAGCCAAGCACTCCCCGACTCCTGCATGCTGTGTCTTTAATGCTGGTTAGGATCAGGCTCCCATTCCTGAGGCCCGCGGCTGCCACCTGCTGGACGGCCGTGATAATAAATCTGCAAATCTATGATGCCTATGTTTTGATGGCCTGCAGCGGTAGCCCTGTGGCATCCGATCCCGTCAGATCTCGGAAGCTAAGCAGGGTCGGGCCTGGTTAGTACCTGGATGGGAGACCGCCTGGGAACACCAGAAGCTGTAGGCTTGGGAGAAGGACCTGGCAACTCCCTCCCAAAAATCATTCTGCCATTGAAAACCCTATGAACGGCAGAGAAGCACTGACAATAGTGTTTCCCCTGTTGTACAGAGGGTCGCCATGAGTCGGATACCGACTCGACGGCACCTAACAACAACAACAACGATGTTTTGATGGCGCCCCCTAGGGTTGCGCTTGGAGAGGGTCCCGAATCCAACAGCCTCAGGGCACATAGGTACTGCCTGCCCTCCAGCCAGCCATTTCCTCCCCCTTTGACCCACTTCTATCTCTCCCTATGACCCGGATCTGTTGGAGGCTCTCCACGGAAGCCAGAGCCAGGCGGTTGAGCGTGTGTGGACTGTGGAGACAGAATGGCAGGTCTGCCATGGCACCTGCCATGAAATGCCTTCCGTTCCCAATCAGTTTCCTCATCTGTAAAATGGGGGTACTAGTAGCCCCTTCCTCACAGGGCTGTGGGGAAGATTACCGGAGAGGATAATTATGAAGTGTTTAAAATAGTGCTGAAGGGCTGGGGATATTGCTCCGGGAGGGAGCGTGTGAGCCTTGGGTTCCATCCCCAGCACTGCAAAAAATGAATAAATAAAAATTTAAAATATGCTGGGCATGGTCTGTGGTACGCGCCTAGAATCCCAGCAACTCAGCAGGCAGAGGCAGGAGGATGACAAGCGGAAGGTCAGAGGCAGCCTGGGGAACTTAGTGAGACTCTGTCTCAAGATAATGAGTAAATAAATGGGCTGGGGTACAATCCAGTGGTAGAGCACCTACAAGGCATGTGCGAGGCCCTGGGTTCACACCCCAAGTACCTCAAAGTAACAATGATAATAATAATATAAATAAATAAAAATTAAAGATAAATCCGTGAATAAATAGGGCTTGACCCATGGCCAGTGCTCCCGTGGTATTTTTTCTGTCATTATTATCATCTCTCATCTGAGTCGTCCTATCTGCCTCCTTTCTGCTTGGAACTGTCCCACCCTACTGTGCCTTTCCTCTACTTGATCAAAGCTTCTTATGGTTTATTGTTTATCTTATTGTCATTGACTCAGAAAGCCTCTCATGACCACAGCTGGGCAGACACCGCTTCTTTCTGCCTCCAGGCTCTCCCAGTTCCTGGGAGCCCCCTGAAGCTCCAACAACAGCTGCCCTCTTGTTCTAAAACATTTCCATCACTCCAAAGTAAAACCCTCGCACCTCTTAGCCCGGTTCTCCCCATTGCCTCCCCCCTCCAGCTTATGCCCCAGGCTTTGGCAACCACCAATCTACTTTCTGTCTCTATGGATTTATCTATTCTGAATACATCATATATAGAAAATCACACAGTATATGATCTTTTGCATCTTTTTTTTTTCATTTGGTATAATGTTTTGGAGGTTTATATTGTCGCATGTATTAGTACTTCAAGCATTTTTTATGGCTGAATAGTTTTCCACAATGTGTTTCTACTTTCATCTGTTGATGGACAATCGAGAGTTTTCACCTTTTGGCCCTCGTGACTAGTGCTTCCATCAATGAGCATATATGTACCCAGTTTTTTGACTCCCTATTTTCAATTCTTTTGAAAAATACATATTTGTATTAGTAGAGTCACTGGGTCATAAAGTAACTCCTTGTTTAACTTTGTGAGGAACACAGTTTGTTTTCATTTTTGTTTTGTGTGTGTTGCAGTTGTAGCCAGTCTAGTGGGTGTGAGGTGACATGTAATTGTGGTGTTGATTTTCATTTGTGTTGAGTATTCATGCACTTGTTGGCCATCTGCATATTTTCCTTGGAGAAGCGTACATTTGTCTTTTGCTCCTTTTTACAATCGGAATGTTTTCCTTTTTGCTGTTGAGTTGCAAGATATAGTCCTAATATTAAACTTTCATCAGGCATATGATTTGCAAATATTTTCTCCCATTCTGTTGCTTGTCCCTTCCCTTTCTTGATAATGGCCTTTAACGTACAAAAGCTTTTGATTTTGATGAAGTTCACGTTAGCTATTTTTGCTATTGTTGTTCATGCTTTTAGTGTCCTAACAATTCATTTCCAAAGCCCAGATTGTGAAGATTTACCCCTGTGTTTTCTTCTAAGAGTTTTATGGTTTTAGTTCTATAGTTATTGTGTTCATCCATTTTTAGATCACTTTTGTGTATGGTGTGAGGTAAGGGTCCCACTTCATTCTTTTGCATCTAGATATCCATTTGTCCCAGAACTACCTTTTTTTAAAATCTCCCTTTATTAGTAAATGATGATGGGGTACAGAGTAATACAGCATGGGCTTTTTCCATGATGCATCCCTTACATCGCTCTGGCAACACGCTCATCAACCCACAAGGTTTATGGGGCCACATGGCTATATGTAGTAACACTCAAATGCATATTTGGGTTATATTCCCCTATTTTTCCAATGCCTGCAGCCATAGCCCTGTGGCTTTTGATCCCGTCAGATCTCGGAAGCTAAGCAGGGTTGGGCCTGGTTAGTACCTGGATGGGAGACCGCCAGGGAACACCAGATACTGTAGGCTTGGGAGAAGGACCTGGCAACCCCCTCCAAAAAATCAATCTGCCATTAAAAACCCTATGAAGAGTGGAGAAGCACTGACAATAGTGTTTCAACTGTTGTAAGTAGGGTCGCTAGGAGTCTGTATCCGACTCGGCGGCACCTAACAACAACAACAACAACATTTTCCCAACGTGCTCATGAAGTTGTGCTGTTTGCATTAAGATCATCCTTCATCCCTCCTCCCCATCTCATCTTCCATAATCTTTGCTTCCCCCTGCTAGTTCTCTCCCTCCTTTCTACTCTTTATATTGTCCCTTCCTCACTAAGTGTAATTGACCAGTGCTGTTTAAAGAGGCTGTTCTTTTCCCCATTGAATGATCTTGGCACCCTTGTCAAAAATCAGCCATAGATGTAGGGATCCGGCTTGTTTGTTTGCTTGCTTTTCGGTATGGGGGTGTTGAACTCAAGCCCCCGCACGTGCCAGGGAAGTGCATTACCATTGGACAGCACCCCCAGCCTGTTTTTAATTTTCATTTATTTTTATTTATGGGTGTGTGTGTGCGCGCATGTGCGTGCACGCACACACTGAGGGGCTGAATCTAGGGCTTCCTCCATACTTTGCAAGTGCTCTACTGCTGAGCTGCACCCCTACCCTCTTTAATTTTTTTATCTTGAGACAAGGTCTTGATAATTTGCACAGGCAGCCTCTGGCCTTGAACTCGAAACCCTCTTTCCTCTGCCTCCTGAGTCACAGGGATTGTGGCCGTGCACCACCATGCCTGGCTTTCAGTTCTGTTTTTAATACTCCGACTTACCCCTAGCTTCCTTTTGCTTTTCTACCCTGATATTTCTCCCTCTCCATCCTTCTGTTTGATCACGTATGTGAAGATCTCCAGCCAGTCTCCACAGGATAAGTCACCCTAGTGCCATTAGCTGGCCAGTAGTTATGCTGGCCGAGAGGAAAGGCAAGACTTGCCAAAGAGCCTGACCTGGCCACTCTTTTACTCTGTGACTTTATGCAAATAACTCTACCTCTCTGGGCCTTATTGTTTTCATCTGTAAAAGGAGGAATGGCACTGGATAATCAAGACAAGGGTTTTGTTTGTTTGTTTTGTTTTGTTTTGTTTGCAGTACTGGGGGTTGAACCCAGGGCCTTGCGCCTGCATGCTCTGCAAGTACTGGACCGCTGAGCTGCACCCCCAGCCCATTTTTTTCCTTTTTTTTTTTTTTTTTTTTGAGACAGAGTCTCGCTAAGTTACGCAGACTGCCTCTGGTCTTGAACTTGTGATCCTCCTGCCTCTGCCTCCCGAGCCGCTGGGATGACAGGTGTGTGCCGCCTTGCCTGGCCGAAGACAAGGGTCTTAACATTTAGGGGTCATGGACTCCCCCTCTGAGAAGCAGAAGAAACTTTGAACTTTTTCTCCTAAAACATACGCAGACACAGGGAATCCCATCCACAGGGGCAATAGAGGATTCCCTGGTCTCTCATGAACCCTGACTCTTGCCAGATGCCGTAACTTCACCCCTGTAATCCCAGCAACTTTGGAGGCAGAGCCAGGACGATCAGGAGTTTGAAGCAAAAACAAAACAAAACAGAACAAAAAACAAATCTTAGGTCTTCCAGCTCAGATGGTAGAACGAGGGGAGACTTCCGATCGTTGCTGAGCCTCGCTCCGCGTAGGTAGAGGTTGCTTTTCAAACATCCCATCGGAGACTTTGATTCAGCTGGACCTCGGGGACAGTCACACTTAGGTCAGATGGAGCAGCACCCAGCTCAGGAGCCCCTACCCCTCTAAAGAGGGGAAGACGCTGCCCGGCGTGGTGGCGCATGCCTGTCATCCCAGCGACTCTCGGGAGGCAGAGGCAGGAAGATCCCAAGTTCGAGACCAGAGGCAGTCTGCGTAATTTAGTGAGACCCTGTCTCAAAAAGTAGAAAAAAATGGGCTGGGGGTGCAGCTCAGTGGTCTAGCACTTTCAGAGCATGCAGGTGGGAGGCCCTGGGTTCAACCCCAAGTACCGCAAAAAAAAGAAAGAGGGGAAGACACTGAGGAGATGGACTCGAAATGGAACTCAGACAATTTCTAGCCAACCGTGGGCCAAGCCCAGCATTTCTTCAGTCAGATCCATCTTGGAAATGTGGCCGAACCAGGCGCCCCCTGGTAGGAATGTGTTGGCCCAAGGGACTCGGATCCCTCTTTGCTGTGAAGAAGAAACACTTCTTTTTCTTTCTTTCTTTCTTTCTTTTTCTTTCTTTCTTTCCTTTTATAATTTTTTAATTAATTAATTAATTAATTTTGCGGTACTGTGGGTTGAACCCAGGGCCTCACGCCTGCATGCTCTGCAAGTACTGGACCACTGAGCTGCACCCCAGCCCATTTTTTTACTTTTTGGGACAGGGTCTCGCTAAGTTACGCAGACTGCCTCTGGTCTCGAACTTGCGATCCTCCTGCCTCCGCCTCCCGAGCTGCTGGGATGACAGGCGTGCACCACAGTGCCTGGCTTAAGGAAGAAACATTTCTTTTGTCTTTTCCCACAAGTGGAGCTCACTCTCCCCAGCTGGGACTGAGTCACCGAAATTTTATGATCCACGTTCTGGCCCTTGCCCCTGTTTTCTTTGGACCTCCGAAGCGGCGTCCTAAATGTCTCCCGCCAGATTTTAGTCTCTGGGAATTACAGCCAGATGGTGTCCGACTGAATATTAGACGTCATCGGTCTTCCCAAGCCGAGCTTTGTCACCAGCTTCCTGCAGCTGCCCCATCCCTTGGGGTCAGGTATGGGCCTGGGAGACCCCCAGTCACCCCCTCTGACGCCCCCTGTGCCTGGGAGGCAGGGGATCTTGCCACTCCATGGGAAATGGCCTCAGCCTTTGGCGTCACCTCCCTACAGAGCTGGGAACCGTCTTCCAAAGGCCAGGTCCCATCCTCACTCATCAGGACGGACTCCAGAGCCTCTACTGAGTGCCAAGAGCCTACTGTGCGTCCGGAAGACACTGTCGAGCTAATCATTTATGAACGTGGACCCCGTCCCCCTCCCACGCTCAGCGGAGGGCACCTTTCTTTTCTGTCATTGTTGGCTTTTTGAGACCTCTCACTGTGTAGCCCAGGCTGGCCTCGAACTTGTGACCCTCCTGCCTCAGCCTCTGAAGTGCTAAGATTGCAGCATATGCAACCTCATCCAGCTTATGTTGTTGTTTTTGTTGTTAGGTGCCATCAAGTGGGGTCCAACTCATAGCAACCCTATGTAGGGTTTTCAGTGGCTAATTTTGGGGAGATTGTTTCGGGAGTAGGCTGCCAGGTCCTTCTCGCATTTTTGTGGTGCTGGGGATGGAAACTAGGGCCTCAGGGAGTATAGAGCAGCTCTCTACCAACTGAGCTAAACCCCATCCCTACCTAGTTTCTAGAGTTGTTGTTGTTGTTAGGTGCCATCAAGTCAGTGTCTGACTCATAGGGACCCTACTTACAGCAGGTGAAACACTATTGTCAGTGCTTCTCTGCTGTTCATAGGGTTTTCAATGGCGGATTGTTTTTTGGGAGTGGGTTGCCGGGTCTGTCTCACAAGCCTGCAGCACCTGGTGTTCCCAGGCTGTCTCCCATCCAAGGACTAACCAGGCCCGACCCTGCTTAGCTTCCGAGATCTGACGGGATCGGATGCAGGGCTACGGCTGCAGGCTAGTTTCTAGAGAGTTTCTTCTAATAACCAAATATGACCTCACCCCCCTGCGTAGACCCCGGCTTGTGGACCACCTGACCCCCTGCCTTCCTCTACTCCCAAGGGCTCCAGCCACCGAGCATCTGAGGTATGGGAGCTGCTTGGAAACCCCAGCTGTACCCGTGGCCTCTGGGCTCCCAGCCACACTCCGCTCCTGCAAGCCGCTCCTGCAAGCGGAGCCGGAAGGAGTCCCTCAGGGCAGACGCCACAGCCGGAAGCCTCTCACTGCACAGAACAGAAGCTCCGCCCATCATCAGCTCAATAAAGCTTGCAGGTCCTGTCCCCCTCGCATGTTCCGTGGGGTGCAGGTTCCTGACTCCTACGACCAGCCTGCCTTTGTGGGAGGCTTTTGGGGGTCTGTGTACCCCACAGAGGGGGCTGGTCCAAGAAAGAGATATTGATACTCCTGCTGATGTCCCCAATCTGGGGGGACAGTGTGATTTGGAGGAAGGAGCACTAGAATGGGAGTCATCAGCCAGCCAGGTTTAAGATTTGGCCAATGCTCTGCACCAGCTGGGGGTTAGCTTGCTCTGTGCTCTCTGAGGGCTGTGGGTTCGGTCCCCAGCACTGCAAAAACAGGAGAAGGACATGGCAGCCCACTCCTGAAACAGTCAACCATTGAAAACCCTGTGAATAGCAGAGAAGCACTAACACGGTGTGGGGCATGGCACAGTGTCAGGGAGTGTTTCATTCTGTTGTACATTGAGTCGCTATGAGTTGGACCTGGCTCTACAGCACCTAACAACAACAACATGCACCAGCTGGGTAATCTTGGCCAAACCCCTCTCCTCCCTGAGTCTCTGGCCTCTATCTTTAATCTGGATAGAAGCTTCCCCTTCCTTTTTCAAAGAAAGTAAAGGATGCTTTGGGTCCTTCTTACGTTTGCATCTAGCCTGAGTGCTGCAGGCTTTGGTCAAGTTCATGGCCCCTCAGCCTTGTCCTTGGGTGAGGCCATCGCCTTCTTATAAACAAGTGGTGCTAGATACGGCAGGAGCCTGGCTCTTCCTGGAGCTTCAAGACGCAGTAGCTTCCTTGCACTCCCCAGGGCCCCTCGGCCTCCCAACACAGGGCCCTGGTCCTTTGACATCATCGTTTGGCGAAGACTGGGGTACCTCAGGGGACAGTGTGTAAGCAGTGCATCAACACCAGGCGCTGGCAGACGCAGCCCAGGGAAACAGGCGTACACGTGTATGCCAGGAGAACGACACATTCACGCACACGCCCACGTGGAGGTGCGTGCGCCATCAATGTCCATATCTTCCCTTCAGAGCTTCTGGAGGCTTCTTATTGTCATGGCACGGGTGGCCTGGAGCCAAAAGAGCTCTAGAAGTGGGGTCGTGAAAATCTCCTCATCTTGTCTCCTTGGCGTAGGCTACACCATTCCACACCTCAGCTGTCCGCCATGTCCAATAAGGACACTTAGAGCTGGGTGTGGTGGCACAACTTGTGATGCCAGCGCTCAGGAGGCTGAGGCAGGAGGATCACAAGTTCGAGGCCAGAAGCAGCCTGCGAAACTTTGACTCTGTCTCAAAATAAAGTAATAAAAAATGGACTGGGGGTGCATCCCAGTGGTAGAGTACTTGCAAAGTATGGATGAGGCCCTGGGTTCAACCCCTTGTTGTTGTTTTGTTAGGTGCTATCGAGTCGAGTCCAACTCACAGAGACCCTATGAACAGCGAATCGAAACACTCCCCGATTCTGTGCCAGGCACACAATCTTATTTATGTTTAAGCCCATTGTTGCAGACACTGTGTCATTCCATCTGGTGGAGGGTCTTCCTTTTTTTTGTGTGTTGACCTGCCACTCTCCCAAACATGATGTCTTTCTCCAGGGACTGGTCTCTCCTGACAACATGTCCAAAATACCTAAGTCACAGTCGAGCCATCCTTGCTTCCAAGCAGCACTCTGGTCGCACTTCTTCTAGGACAGATCTGTTGGTTCTTTTGGCAGTTCATGGTATATTCAATAGGCGCCTCCAGCACCATAATTCAAAAGCCCTGAGTACCACAGAAAGAAAGAAAAGAAGAAGAAGAAAAATGAATAATCCAATAGAAAAATAGGTCAAGGACAGAAAAGGGCATTCCACAGATGAGGGGGATGGAAATGGCTGACAAACCTATGAAAAGATGTTTGGCCTCATTAACAGTGTAGAAAATGCAAATCCAGGCTAAGTGAGATCACGTTTCACACCCACCAGGTTGGCGGAACTGTGGCCATCTTGGACAGCTGGCTGCCTCTCTGGAACGCTGGGGCACAGAGCAGGCTGAGGGGTGCTGGAGGAGACAAGGGGGACTTCATTGTCTCCCCGGAAAGCGCGTCCCTTCCTTCTGAGCTTTGACTGGCAGGTGCTGAAGGAAAAGGAGGCTCCACTCAGGTCTAAGGCTGTGAGGGCTCCACATAGCCCCTGGGTCCAGACTCAGGCAGCCCCTCTCCCGTGCGCTGGAGGCTACCAGCTGCCGCCTTTGCTTCACGGCCCCTGAGCCTTGAACTCGGGCCTGGAGCCCCGTGACGCGGGATTCTTTCCCAGTGACGCAGAGCGATGGCAGAGCCAACACTACATGTCCAACACCAGCAATCCTGGTGCTCATCTCTGGCTGTGTCCGCGATCCTCTTTCAAGCCCTGGCAAGGCTGCCTGCCAGCTTTGGGGGACCCTGGAGAAATTCATGATTTCTTTCTGGACCAGTAAAAAAAAAGGGGACGAGCATGGCAGAGAGTAACCTCAGATGAACAGGCACCTCAGACACCCCCAGGAGCACTGGCAGAGTCGCTGAACCTCGAGAGATGAACATACGCGGGGGACCCCGCGCCCCATAGCCTCCCTCCCCCAGGTGGCTGCTGAGGTTCCATCACTTGCTTTTGCTGTGACAAAATCTCTCTTGAGCGCCGAGGGGCGTTGCTACAAGACGTGACAGCTCTCCATGGAGAAAACTAACACAGCTACCCTCACCCAAGTGTCCCCAGCTGCAGGGACCCCAATCCGCCCCCAACCGAGGGCCAGGAAGTCCTTTATCTCGCAGGATTCTCGCCCCTGCACCCTCATCCCGCTGGTCCTGGGAACTGGCCCCGGCATGGCCAGCCCGAAGGAAAGCCTGTCCCAGCCTGTTTGGACAGCACTGGTGACAACTACATGAATTTAATCAAGCAGACCCGCCATCTCCCATTAGGACTCACCTGCGCAGGGGTGAGCCTTACTTGCCTTCAGGGGATCTGTCCAGCAGGTGACACAGACACGACAGGGTCAACGCAGCCCCTCTGGGTGGCAGAACGCAAGCCCTAAAGCTCATAGCCCTTTTCCAGGCTCTGCTCCATGACTTCTTCTAAAAAAAAAAAAAAGAATACAAGGGCTGGGGGTATAGCTCCTCAGTAGAGGACCTGCTAAAACATAGAAGGCCCTGTGTTCTATCCACACCCTGTTGTTGTTGTTAGGTGCCGTGGGGCCGGTATCTGACTGACAGCAACCCTCATAGGGTTTTCAATGGCTGACTGTTTCAGGATTGCCTTGGGAGTGGCTTGCCAGGCCCTTCTCCCGTTTTTGTGGTGCTGGGAACTGAACTCAGGACTTCATAGACTGCAGCGCAGTGCTCTACCAACTGAGCTAAATCCTAGCCCATCCACACCCTGGCAGGGTAGAAAAGACAGAATCCATGGCTCCAACAGCCTGCCAGTGTCTGGGGTAGAGGTTGGTTGCTACAGAGACCACACTTCATTTAGGAGCAAGCTGTGCCCCTTTTGGTGGCCTTTGCACGAAAGCCCCTGTGAGCGGTCAGCACGGAGGCATACGGGGCAGCCAGGCCCTTTCAAAATGAGTCTCCAAATCGCTTTGAAGGCCTCTGTTGCCTGGAGCTGGGAGGCGCCCTGGACCTTGTTCTGAGCCACTCCCCCCAGGCGCGGGCCCTGAGACCCTCTGATCCCCTTTGCAGCCCCTTTGCAGCTTTCGGACGTGGCAGCTGCTGCCGCCTTTCAGCGTAAGCACGGGCGGGGGCCTCTGGTCCTCTCCCTGCACGTCCTCCCCGGAGCACAGCGGGGACCAGAGTCCTCCACGTGCTCTTGAGGCTGACGACAGAGGTCTAGGCCTGGCCTCCCAGCCTCCCAGGGCCGGAACTACTGCCCCATTTTATTATAGAGGAAAATCAACCAACGTGGAGCTGATGAGCCGAGGCGGAGCCCAGAGCCCCTGGCTCCCGGTCCTGCTCCGAGGGCCCTGGCTGCCTCGCCGCGGATCCCATTCCTCCACGGAAGCCTGAGAGTGAGCCGCCATGATGGGATCCATCCGCTCGGAGGAAGCGAAACCCGGCTCCTTGCCCCACAGGAGAGAGGAAGGGAAAAGTCCATGCAGGGCCTGGGGTCACTTCTGGCTCCGGTTCCAGTTACCGAATCAGAGAGCAGCTGGCCCCCTGCATCCGATCCATGGGAGGCTGAGGCCCAGAGAGGGTTACAACTTGCCTGAGGACACACAGCACAGTTCCTGGCTCTAATGCTTGATAGGCATTCTGGGCCAGCAACCTGCTAGCCCATAATGGTAGGGATAGAGTGGCAATTTTGGTGGCTGTTAGAGGATAATGTTGTTGTTGTTGTTGTTGTTATTAGGTGCCGTCAAGTTGGTATCCGACTCATAGCGACCCTCATAGGGTTTTCAATTGACTGTTTCAGGATTGCCTTGGGAGTGGATTGCCAGGTCCTTCTCCCATTTTTGCGGTGCTGGGAATTGAACTCAGGACCTCAGAGACTGCAGCGCAGCGCTCTACCCACTGAGCCAAATCCCAGCCTGTTAGAGGCTGATAGGCGGGAAGAAAGGGAACAGAGGGACTTGGAGCCAGCTACCTCGCAGCCCACCATGGGCTTCCCAGCCACCTGCAACACGTGTATCAATGTGAGCCTCCTGTGGGGCAAAGGCTTTGGTCTGTCTGGTGGTCCCTGCTTCCGGGATTCATAATCCCGTTATAAACAGCATCTCTGCTAGACGAAAAAAGCATTAAAATCACTCCACACTTCTGCGTTTATCCAGGACAGACGACGAGATTATGTGAGACAGACCACCCTCCCCACCCCCGCAAGCATCGAAAGGACATTGTCTAGTGGATTCTGCGCCCTTGTCAAGACTGGTGGCTGCCTGGATGTCTAACCTTTTGAAATGCCCTCCTGTGCACCCAAGCCTTTGAGGATGCTTGTGGTGGTTGTTATGGGGCAGGAAGTCGGTATCCGACTCACAGCAACCCTATGTACAACAGGCACTTTATCAGTGCTTCTCTGCTATTCATAGGGATTTCAGTGGCTGATTGAGTTTTGGGAGCAGGTTGCTGGGTCCATCTCCCAAGCCTACAGTATCTGGTGTTCCCAGGCAGTCTCCCACCCAAGTACTAACCTGGCCTGACCCTGCTTAGCTTCCGAGATCTGCTGGGATCGGATGCCACAGGTCTACGGCTGCAGGCTTTTGAAGACACTGCGACTCCATTAACTCATCCTGGGCACAGACCCCCCAAGGGTGGAACATTTATTTCCTACCCCCGAAGGCTCAAACCCCACTATAAAGATCACAGCCCACTTTAGCTCTAGGCAGCAAGAGCCCTTTGCCCACATTCCCGTCTGGAAGATGGACGACTTTGCAATCTGTGTATCTGTTCTCTGTCTTTAATATTTCTGTGTCTCGCATACATTACTGTGTGCAGGGTAACACAGACAAAGCGAGGTATGCACTGCTGGGGAGGGGAAGGTAGTTGTGGCCGCTGGGAAGGACCCGCCTGCTGCTGGCCTCCCAGACCCAGGCTGGGGACCCGCGCTTCCTTCTTCAGACCTCTGTACCCAGGCTGCCCACCACCATCTCCCCATAAGAGCAGCCAGCTTGGGTTTCCGGGGTCACTGGCTAGCTTGGGTCTCTTGTTTAGTTTGGTTTTGGGTTTGTTTTGCTTTGCTTTGGAGACAGGGTCTCCCTGTGTAGCCAAGGCTGGGCTGCACCTTGCAGTCCTCCTGCCTCCACTCCCAAGTGCTGGGATTCTAGGTGTGCACCATTTATTTATTTTTTTCCCTCCGGAAGTTAAGGAGGATCTTGCGAGACTGATGCACAGGGTCTCCTCGCGTTAGCACGTGATCTCGTGAGGCCCAGGCTGGACTACAACTCGCCATCCTCCTGCCTTGGTCTCCTGAGTGCTGGGATGACAGGCGTGGCCACCACGCCAGACTCGTCCCCCACCTTGAGATGAGATTTTGTGAGGTTGAGACAGGGTCTCTCGAGGCCCAGGCTGGCCTGGAACTCACGATCCTCCCACCTCAGGCTCCTGAGGGCTAGGATCCCAGGCGTGTGCTGGCCTGTCCAACGACCTGGTGCGCTTCAGATGCCCATGGCTTGGCGGATTGTCCCTTCTGGTTTCTGCGTGTGTTGTGGATACCAGGAAGCATGCAGAGGCCTCAGTGCTTGAGGCCCAAGTGTACTGTGTTGTTGTTGTTGTTGTTGTTAGGTGCCGTCAAGTTGGTATCCAACTCATAGCGACCCTGTGTACAACAGGCGAAACACTTATTATCAGTGCTCCTCTGCTGTTCATAGGGTTTTCAATGGCAGATTGATTTTTGGGAGTGGCTTGCCAGGTCCATCTCCCAAGCCTCCAGCACCCAGTCTCCCATCCAAGTACTAACCAGGCCCGACCCTGCTTGGCTTCTGACATCTGACGGGATTGGATGCCGCAGGGCTACGGCTACAGGCCAGAGTGTACCGTAGAATCCTCCAAATCCCAAAGGGCTTGGAGCCCTTGTCATACTGAAGGAAACAGGCTCAGAGTGGCACAATCTGAGCCTCTTCCTGCCCCAGAGCCAGGGGCGGAGGACAGGCTCCACCCCGCCAACGCTATTTCTGCGTTTCCAACCCTCCATGGAATAAGGAGAGTCAAGCAAACATGCTTTAACTGGCTGTGGATTTCAGATGCCAGGGAGCCATGAATCCAGCTGCGTCCAGAGCGCCTGGCCAGGTTGGTGGCTCTGGGAATCAGAGCTGGCTCGGCCTCCCGGGCCTCACCATGGCTGGAGAGCTGGCCCTGCTGTGCCTGCCAACGGCCAGACCCCGCCTCACCTGCCAAGCAGGGCAACACTGCCAGAGCCAGCTGGGTGGAGGCCCACACACTCGTCCAGAAAGAGGTCCCCGAAGAGCCCAAGGCTGACCTTACCCCCTGCAGAGGGTCCTATTTGTTGCTTCAGACCCTGGAAACAGCTCCCAAAGGCCCCAGGAGCGGGGAGTTGGCCAGGGCTCTAACTTACAACACCCCATGGCCACTGGGGTCTGCCCTTGCCCTTCCTGTGGGCCGTCGGGGGAAGGTACCGCTCACCGCCTGCAGGGGGCGCTGGCGCTCAAAATGAAAATTACTTTTTTTTTTTTTTTTTGGCAGTACTGGGGATTGAACCCAGGGCCTCACTCATGCTAGGCTAGCACTCCACCCCTGAGCTGCACCCCAGCCCCTAGTTTATTTTTTTATTTTGAGATAGGGTCTCACTAAGTTGCACATGGGAGAAGGACCTGGCAACCCCCTCCCAAAAATCAATCTGCCATTGAAAACCCTATGAACAGCAGCGAAGCACTGACAATAGTGTTTCCCCTGTTGTACAGAGGGTCGCTATGAGTTGGATACCGACTCGATGGCACCTAACAACAACAACAACAAGTTGCACAGGCTGCCACTGGCCTCGATCTCCTGCTCCTCTTGCCTCAGCCTCCTGAGTTGCCAGAATTACTGGTGTGGAAGCCAGGTGCGGTGGCGCATGCCTATAATCCCAGCAACTCAGGACGTGGAGGTAGGAGGATCGCAAGTTCAAGACCAGAGGCAGTCTGAATAATTTAATGAGATCCTGTCTCAAAAAAGTAAAAATATGGGCTGGGGGTGCAGCTCAGTGGTCCAGCACTTATAAAGCATGCAAGCGCGAGGCCCTGGGTTCAACCCCCAATAAAAAAAAAAGAGAGAGAGAAAGAAAAAAAGAATTACAGGTGTGTACCACCACACTGGGCTCCAGGGTCTCGCTGTGGAGCCAAGACGGGCCCCAAACTCAAGATCCCCCTGCCTCAGCCTCCTGAGTGCTGGGATCCCAGGCGTGGCCACCACACCAGGCTTCTCCTCCACTGTGAGACAAGATCTCGAGGGGTTGAGGCAGGGGCTCTCGAGGCCCAGGCTGGCCTGGAACTCCCGATCCTCTTACCTCAGCCTCCTGAGTCACTGGGATCACAGCTGGGCGACACCACGCCTTGTTAGGCGCCATGGAGTCATGTCCAACTCATAGCGACCTTCATGGGTTTTCAATGCCTTAGGTTTCAGGATCGCGTCGGGAGTGGAATGCCAAGTCCTTCTGTTTTTGCGGTGCTGGGAATCAAACTCAGGACCTCAGAGACTGCAGAGCAGCACTCTACCAACTAAGTCCCAGCCCCCCACCATGCCTAGCTTCTTTTTATTTCTTTACCTCCCATTCGTGGGAGAAAATAGAGGGAACTGTGTGGCCGTGGCCGTTCAATCCACCGCTTTAAACCAGAAACCCATCTCCCCCTACCGCTTGTCCTTGGTAAAGTCTTGCCCAGGCCCAGCCTTAGCCGACTGTATACATTCTTGTGGTTGTTTTAAAGTTCAGCGTTGATCCCTCAGCCTTTAATTTGTTTTATGTATTGGGGTTACTGGCAAGGTTTTATGGAAGAGGAAAAAGAGCTCTGTTCCTAAACAAAATGCTTATAAAAACCACTGACTTGGCCCAGCCCACGTTAGAAGGGAGGGCATTGAGGATGAGTGGTCGTTCAGAGCCACGGAGTGCTTTCCAGAAAGCCAAGTAGGGCTGGGCAGCAGAAGGCAGACTGGGGGACTGGGTGTGGCAGGGTGTGGCGGGGTGTGGCTTGGCACCCCGAGGAGGGGAGGCTGCATCCTGTCCTGCCTGTTCTGAAGCCCCGCCACCTCTCCCAGAGGGATCCACATTTCAGAGCAGGGACATTACATTACAGATATTGTTGTTGTTGTTGTTAGGTGCTGTCCAGTTGGTGTCCGACTCATAGTGACCCTGCGTACAACAGGCGATACACTATTGTCAGTGCTTCTGTGCTGTTCATAGGGTTTTCAATGGTGGATTGTTTTTTGGGAGTAGGTTGCCAAGTCCTTCTCCCAAGCCTACAGCACCTGGTGTTCCCAGGCGGTCTCCCATGCAAGGACTAACCAGGCCCTGCATAGATAATCACAGCCCAGAGGAGTGCTGCCTGGGGCCATCAGGCCTGGGGTCCCCATTGGCCTTCCCGCAGGGGTCCTCCCACTCCCGCCCATTGAACGCTGGGCTGCCAGAGGAGCTTTTCAATGCAAACCTGGCCTTAATTTTTATTTCCCTGAGACTCTAGTCCAGGCTGGCCTAGAACTCACTCTCCGAGACGCAGCCTCCCGAGGGCTGGGATCACAGGCGTGGCCACCACGCCAGGCTCCTGCCCCACCTGGAGATGAGATTTCCCAAGGTTGAAACAGGGTCTCGCGAGGCCCAGGGTGGCCTGGAACTTGCAATCCTCCCGCCTCTGCCTCCCAAGAGCTGGGATCACAGGCGGGCGCCACCGTACCTGCTCCAACCTTGATTGTCACCTGCCTGAAACCCCCTCAAAGTACCCATTGGCTTCTGGCCACTGTTAAGTCCCCCTCCCAGGCCCTAGCCACCTCCTCGGCCTTAGCGGCCCATAGGTGTGTTGATTGCAGCCGCTGCCCTTCATGTCTTAGTGTATGTTCTTCCCTTGGCTGCCCCTGGCCAGACACCAGGCAGCATTCAGACCTCTCCTTTGCTGCCTCCACCTCTGTGCTGTCCTCCCTGACTTCTCACCACCTGAACTAGCTTTGACGCTCCCTGCTGCTCCTGCGGCCTTCTGCTCCGACTGCCTCCGGCTGTGTCCACCTGCTCTGCTCCCTCCCTGGACCGTGGCTCTCAAAGTAACAAGGCACCGGGCACTCACCATTCGCTCCTCCACCAGCAAATACAGAGCCCCTGCTTAGAACCAGGCACTGAGTCTCCCGAGGTAGGGGGGCAACAAGTAGACAAAGACCCCCATCCTCATGCCACTCATAGGCTAGCAGCATTCCAGGTGCTGGCTCGGTGCCTGACATGGAAGAGACACTTTGCTGAGTAAATGGACAGCAAGACTGGGCATGGGCTGGGATTTAGCTCAGTTGGTAGAGCGCCGCTCTGCAGTCTCTGAGGTCCCAGGTTCGA
This sequence comes from Pedetes capensis, assembly GCA_007922755.1. Lineage (NCBI taxonomy): Eukaryota > Metazoa > Chordata > Mammalia > Rodentia > Pedetidae > Pedetes > Pedetes capensis. The sequence continues at coordinate 31,733 of VMDO01007652.1, read as the reverse complement.
TTCCCAGCACGGCAAAAATGGGAGAAGGACCTGGCAATCCACTCCCAAGGCAATCCCGAAACAGCCATTGAAAACCCTGTGAGGGTCGCTATGAGTCGGACATGACTCGATGGCACCCAACAACCACAATACAACAAGGCTGGGCATGGTGGCGCCTGCCTGTAATCTCAATGACTCGAAGCAGAGGCAGGAAGATCTCAAGTTTGAGGCCAGAAGCAGCCTGCATAACTTAGCAAGACTCTGTCTCAAAATGAAAAAGAAAAAAAAATTTTAAAGGGGCTGGGGGTACAGCTTCCAGTCATGGAGCCCCCTGGGTTCAGTCCCCCAGTGCTGCAAAATAAATAAGCAAATAAATAGGCAGTATGATGTGCTGTTGGCATTTGAAAAGGCGGTCATATTGCAAGGAGGAGGGGGCCTTGAGAATAAGGTCCTGAAGGATGAATAGGAGTTTTCCAGACAAACACCACTGGAGATTCCCTTGCTCACCTGTCTGGAGGCTATCCCAGTGTCCAAGCTGTCGTCTGCCCAGGGCCGAGCCCCTGTCCTCACCTTGGCTCCCCTTCTCTTTCAGAATGCATGAACTGCACCCGACTCAGCGACATGAGCGAGCGGCTGACCACGCTGGAAGCCAAGGTTAGACAGGCTGCAGAGACGGGGCCTGGGGGATTGGCCGGGGGGTGGGATGGGCGTGAGCCACCAGCCGGGCACAGCTGGGCAAACCCCAGGCTCAGACAACCCTGAGCAGCCGGGTCCTGGGCCTTAGGCGCTGCTGAGGCCTTGGTGGCTGTGGGCGGCCTCGTGGAGCTGGGCCAGGCCGCTAGGAGGGGAGAGGGGGCGAACAAGAAACCCGAAGGGCCCAGGCGGTAGGCTGGTCTGAGTGTGGACGGGACGTCCCAGGCCGCAGGGCATGCTGGAAGGTGGGACACCCCAAGGAGACCTCGCGAGACCCTGTCTCAACCTCACGAGATCTCATCTCAAGGTGGGGGAGGAGCCGGGCGCGGTGCCCACGCCTGTGATCCCAGCATTCGGGAGGCCAAGGCAGGAGGATGACAGGTTCGAGGCCGGAGGCTGTCAATGCAACCTAGTGAGACCTGACTCAATACAAAATGGGCTGGGGGTGCAGCCACATGGTAGGACACTCGCAAAGTCTGTTCGAGGCCCTGGGTTCAACCCTCTCAATACCAAAACAATCCACCCCCCAAAAATCCCAGCGTGTCCCCCAAACTTGTCCTCCCCCAGTGCCTTCACCCTGCATCTGCTTTCCAAGGCCTCTGCGTGTACATTGAGGGCAGCTGGTTCCCAGAGACACTTGTGGCTCTGCCCCATGCTTGGGCCACCCAGGAGCGCACTCAGCCACGTGGGGGGAGGGTCAAGGCAGGCCGCAAGCACGGGGAGCAGCTCCAGAGAAGCCAGGGTGTCACCAGGCCCAGGCTGGCCTAGAACTCCCCGTACTTCTGCCCCAGCCTCCCGAGGAGGGCTGGGCTCCCTGGCGCCGCCACACGCAGCCTGGCGCACACGCCGTGACGGCTGCTTCCAGACCTCAGCAGAGCCCCGTGGAGTGGCCGGGATGGCCGAGGTGGCCTGGTGCTCTGGACACAGCCTGCAGCAGGAGGCTGGGCTCCCTCGAGGCCAAGGCAGAGGTCCATCTTCCGGAACTGCAGGGGCTGGAACAGGGGGTTAGCGCCTGGGCAGTAGAGGGGCCGCCCAGGGCCAGCTGGCAGGGGCTGGACTGAGGACGAGTGGCCCGAGATGAGGCTGTGGTCTTGGACAGTGGGGAGGAGCTCCTGCAGTGGGCTGGGGCCCCGAGTGACAAGCTCGTGGCGCAAGACTCCCGCGTACCTACCTGTGCCTCTCTGTGCAGCTCGGGGCTCTCTGGAGGTACGGGGGGATATTCTGGAAGAGTGAGGCTGAAGGAGGGGCTCACGTAGATCTAAGGCGAGTCAGGGAGTCAGACCTTGAATTGGGGGACATATGCATCCCCGTGCTCACAGGCATACACACAAAACACACGTCCACACAGATATGCATAAGTGTACGCACGCACACAGCTCTTGCCAACCCTTCCCTCCGGTCCAGGCTTCTGCCCTGAAAGCCTGGGAGCACCTGGTTGCCACAGGTGACTATGGCATGGGGTCAGATGATCATGGGACCACCACCCAGCAGCTGGGCAACGCTCTCCAAGCACCCACCTTCTCTTCTGCAGACTGTTCTAGAACACCAGCCTCAAGGGGCTAGTGGGAGCCTCCAGCAAGATGTTAGTGGAAGCCAGCTTTGGAACTGGTCATGTGCTGAGCAGGGCGAGGAGTCAGTTGTCTAGGACAGGTAGAGATAGGTGGGGGAGTATGCTTCATGTTATAAAGTGGCTGCTGTAGCTCAAGCCATCACATCTTCACACTACATTCAGTGTTCAAAGGCAGGAAGTGGAGGGTAAGGCAAGGTACCCCAAAAGACTGCAAGGCACAGGACATGAAATGTAGACATAGGCATCCCCACATGCACACACACATGCACAAAACAGACATTCGTGCACACAGGCTCACGTGAGTCCCCAGGGCAAACACTGCCTCCAGTGTCCGTGGGTCCCTCTGCGGGTGGGCAGGATCCTCCAGCAGTCTGGACACTTGGCACAGGCCAGGGTTTGGAGACACCCACTGCCCCCCTCAGGTCGGAAGCCCTTGGGCCGGGAAGCTGCAGGGAGCCAGCTAGGCCCCTGGGGGATCCCAGGAAGGGTAGGGTCAGGTCCTGCGGAAGTTGCTGCCGTGAGTTCCTGGCACTCGAGGCCTTCAAGTGCACGGCGCCAGCCTGCCTGGCGTGTTCCAGAAACGCCCAGTGCCTCGGCAGCTTTGGCACAGATGAGCAGCTGACGGCTTGGCCTGGCCGCGGCCCAGCATTCAGGGTGTTAAAAGTCACAGCTTTTGGAGGACCGGCTCAGCGCCAGGTGTTGTCCCCACCACCCGCACCTGGCCCTCGCCCAGGCCCTCCTGCCATGGGCAGCTCCTCCTGAGGCCTTCCTGGAAGCGTGGGCAGGCAGGGCGGCGCTTGCTGTGTGACCCTGAGGGCCGTGGTGTCTCTGTGCACCTCGGGGCTGCAGGAGGAACAGCCCAATGTGTTGTTGTTGTTGTTAGGTGCCGTGGAGTCGTGTCCGACTCATAGTGACCCTCATAGGGTTTTCAATGGCTGACTGTTTCGGGATTGCCTTGGGAGTGGATTGCCAGGCCCTTCTCCCATTTTTGCGGTGCAGGGAATTGAACTCGGGACCTCAGAGACTACAGCACAGCGCTCTACCCACTGAGCTAAATCCCAGCCCAATGTGTTGGGAGAATGACGTCAAAATGAGGGCGTTCAGGCTGCTCTTAGGGAGAGCCAAGGAGGTAGGCTGAGTCTGGAGAGGACAAGACGGCCATAGACTGGGATGGTTGCCAGGACAACCAAGCGGGCCCAGCAGCTGTGCCCAGGCCAAGTGATCCTGCAGGCGAGAAAGAGGAAGGGTCAGCAAGGGAAGGCAGGGCCCAGGAAGAGAGTCAGAAATGAGGCAGCTGGCCTGGTTCAGTGAATCAAGAAATCAGGCTCTTCACAGCTTCCCCTCCTCCTCTCTAGTGAACTGACTTTTGTCCTCACATCTGGTACCTCAAGTTACAAAGTGGCTGCTGCAGCTGAAGCCATCACAGCTGCATACTATACTCAGTGTTCAAAGGCAGAAAGGCTGCTGTGATTGGCTTAGGCCAGTCATGGGTCCTTCTCAGGTCCACACACACAGGAACACAGTAGGTGGTTTGGGGGCAAGGGAAGATGGGGCATTGGGGGCCTAAGTGACAATCAGGGTGCGTTCCATCTTTTCTCCCCACTGGGATGCTCTTTGGTCCTAGGCAGACTGGTAGGCAGAAGGCTGGCAGAGCCCGAGGACACTTCGCCCCTCCTTCCTCTCCTCCCTGACTTCATGGGCCACAAGCAGTGTGAAGACCCAAAATGATTTCCCTACAGGAAGGTCCCAGAAGTCTCAGCCTTGGGCAGGTCTCTGGTACCAGAGGGCAGGGGGCTCAGACCTGGGCACAGATGGAATTTCTTTTCCTAGGAGGTCAGCCGTGGATGGGCCAAGAGGCCTGGGACTTAAGCTGGCTGGATTCTTTTTCTTTTTTCTTTTGTTTTTTTCTTTTGTTTTGTTTTCTTTTTTCTTTTGTTTTGTTTTGTTTTGTTTTTTCTTTTGCTTTGTTTTCTTTTCTTTTTTCTTTTCTTTCTTTTCTTTTTTCTTTTCCTTTCCCCTCCTCTCCTCTCCTCTTCCCCCCCTTCTTCTTCCTCTCTCTCTCTCTCTCTCTCTCTCTCTCTCTCTCTCTCTCTCTCTTTCATTTCCTCAGTACTTTATGTACTTTATGTTGAACCCAGGGCCTCGCATATGCTAGGCAAGCACTCTACCACTGAGCTGTATCCCCAACCCCTTTTTTATTTTTTATCTTGAGTCAGGGTCTCGTTAATTTACACAGGCTGCCTCAGGACTCAAACTCACAATCCTCCTGCCTCTGCCTCCCAAGTGCTGGGATCACGAGTGTGGCCACCATGCCAGGCTCCTCTCCTATCTTGAGACGAGCTCTCGTGAGGTTGAGACAGGGTCTCGAGAGGCCCAGGCTGTCCTGGAACTTGGGATCCTCCAGCCTCAGCCTCCGGAGTGCTGGGATCACAGGCGGGGACCACCGCAGCCGGCTTCCAAGCCCCGTTGGATGGTGGCAATCCCATGTCCCCAGCAGCCCCTACCCTCCTGAAGTTCCCAAAGTGTCACTGCACCCCACACCCCCTGCTCCTCCACCTTCCCAGAGCCCCATCCTTGGCCGTGGCCAGTAGCTTCCCGTGGTTACTGAGCAGGTGGAACAGAGATGAGAACTTTTCCCTCCTTCCTGGGATTCTGGGGGCTCAGGAGGCCAGGGATCCCCAGAGCATCTGCTCAAGCTAGCAAACCACTCCCCTTCGCTGGGACTCCCCGAAGCTCTGCGGAGGCCTTAGCCAAGCTGCATGGGGCACAAGATGTGGCCTGGCGGAGGAGGTGCCTCATGGAGCTCTGGTCCCACCAGCTGCTTGCTGGGTGACCTTGGACAGGTTACTCACAGTCTCTGAGCCTCTACTTCCACTTCCTGTGTGATGTGACCACAGGGGAACTTTCTGTCTCCAGAGCCGTTACCAGGACCAGAAAGGAGAGGGGCTCAGAGAAGCGGCCCAGTTGCTGAACTGGGCATGGGACCCAGCCACGAAACCTCAACTCGGCCCAGATCTGAGCGCAGGGAGACCCACTGTCTGTCCTCAGGAATATCAGGGGGAATAACGAGGTCCTGGGTGACCCCTCTGGGCCAAGGATCACCTGAGCTCCATGCAGGACTCAGAGAGAGAAGGAGACCCTGCGCCCAGCCCAGGCCTGCAGCGCCCCCTGCTGACTTCCTTGGGGATAGCCAGCGTTCACTCAGGCCTCAAGGCCTGACTCCCAGGAAATTTGAGTTAATTAAAAGTCTCCTAGCCTCCCCACCCCAGGTGTCTGTCACCTGGTTGTGCTGTGGGGGCTTGTGTGTTGCAGTGACACTGAAAGCTGTGCCCCTGGTATCTCAGATACTAGCAGGGCCACCCATGGTGGACAGGTTTCAGCTGAGCTTCCAGACTAAGACAGACTAGGGAGAAGGACCCGGCAGCCCACTTCCAAAACAATCAGCCATGGAAAATCCTACAAATAGCAAAGAAGCACTGTCAGATATAGTGCTGGAAAATGAGCCTCCCAGGCTGGAAGGCATCCAAGAAATGACTAGGGAAGAGTTGCCTCCTCAAAGTAGTTGTTATTGTTAGGTGCTGTCAAGTCGGTATCCAACTCATAGAAACCCTCATAGGGTTTTCGATGGCTGACTGTTTCGGGATTGCCTTGGGAGTGGATTGCCAGGTCCTTCTCCCATTTTTGTGGTGCTGGGAATTGAACTTGGGACCTCAGAGACTGCAGCACAGCGCTCTACCAACTGAGCTAAATCCCAGCCCCCTCAAAGTAGAGTCGACCTTAATGACAGGAATGGAGTACAGCGCCTGAGACCTCCTTTTGTTGATGTGGAATGACTCAGAATGAGAAGGAACACAGTGGCTGCAACAACGAGCTCGACATAAAAAGATCCTGTGCATGGCACAGTGTCAGGGAGGGTTTTGTTCTGCTGTACTTAGGGTTGCTGTGAGTCGGACCTGACTCCACAGCACCTAACAACAACTCCCAGGCCCAGCCCTGAGTCTTTGCCCCCTGCCTCCTTCAAGGGGAGAGGAAAGAGCTGCCCTCGAAGTCGGTCCTGAGGAGCCACGGCCACGTTTTGTTTTTCTGGAGCTCATCCCAAAGACTACGCATGAGGCTGGGCCACCTAGAGCCTTCCTCCTCCCTGCCGTCCCCCCACCTTCCCGTCCACCCATCCCCCCCATCCATCCTCAGATATCCCCTGACCAAGGAGTCTGCGCCCTGAGCGACTCAGGGAGGGGAACAAACGGCACCCGCGTGGTCCTTCCCATAGGGAACTGTGGTGAGGGGACACTGGCTGTCACTCAGTCGCAGGAAGGAGGCACAGGCGCTTGGAAAGTGTCTGATGGGGACCTGCTTGGGCCTGAGGGTCTGCGGGCTCCGGAGGAGGACAGGGCGGGGAAGGGGCGAGTCCATCCAAGGCACGGGGTCCACCAGGGAGGCGCCATCTGCCCACGCCGTCCTCACGGGGTCCCCCTGCACACGCGCCCCTGCTCTGACCCTCCGCCCTCCTCCGCCAGGTCCTCCTGCTGGAGGTGACCCAGCAGCCCCCGGGCCCTGACAATGACCTGCCGGCGCCCCAGAGCACCCTGCCGCCCTGGAACGAGGATTTCCTGCCCGACGCCATCCCCCTCGCCCACCCGGGGCCCCGGAGGAGAAGACCCACGGGGCCGGCCGGTGAGTGGGGCGGCCAGGGGAGGGCTCGGCCCAGAGGCGAAGAGACAACGAGGTGCGCCAGGCGCGGTGGCGCACGCCTGTCATCCCTGCGGCTCGGGAGGCGGACGCAGGACGATCGCAAGTTCGAGACCAGAGGCAGTCTGTATAACTTAGCGAGACCCTGTCTCAAAAGTAAAAATAAACTGGGCTGAGGGTGCGGCTCAGTGGTCCAGCACTTGCAGAGCATGCAGGGGTGAGGCCCTGGTACCAGAGGGCAAGGGGGATTGGGGTTCAACCCCAACAACCGCAAAAAAAAAAAAAAAGAGAGAGAGAGAGACACAGAGGCCAGGCCCGGAGACACAGACCACGTGGTGGGGCCTTTGTGTAAAACATGCCCACGTGGCGTTTTGAGAAACTGAGCTAACACTGGGGGACGTCACATGAAATCAGGATTTCTAGTTTCTCTTTAAGCTGGGATTTAGCTCAGTTGGTAGAGCACTGCGCTGCAGTCTCTAAGGTCCCGAGTTCAATTCCCAGCATCGCAAAAGTGGGAGAAGGACCTGGCAATCCACTCCCAAGGCAATCCCGAAACAGTCAGCCATTGAAAACCCCATGAGGGTCACTATGAGTCGGATACCGACTCAACGGCACCTAACAACAACAAGTTTCTCTTTAATAAAATGAAAGATCTGGAAGCCGGGCACTATGGCGCCTTCCTGTCATCCCAGTGACTCGGGAGGCTGAGGCAGGAGGATCCCAAGTTCGAGGCCAGAGGCAGCCTGTGTAACTTAGCAAGACCCTGTCTCAAGATGAAAAATTAAAAAGGGGCTGGGGGTGGAGCTCAGCTGTGGAGCGCTTGGTTAGCATGTGCAAGGCCCTGGGTTCAGCCCCCCAGTACTGGAAGGTAGGAAGGAAGGAAGGAAGGAAGGAAGGAAGGAAGGAAGGAAGGGAAAAAAGGATCTGTAAATCACCAGCTGCCCCTAGATCCAGTCCCGCTCTGTAATTTGCCGCAGTCCCAGCCCTTCCTTACTGTCTCACCGTCCAGCCTCTCGCCTTCCTCCCACTCTGCCCCTTTGCATCTGACCTGAGCCCCCAGAGCCACCCAGCCTGGCTTGGCTCAATTCTGCAGCCCTTGCTTGTGTCTACCCAGGGGAGGGGGGCTCTGGGCCACTTCCTGGGAGAGCCTCATTAAACCTTTCTGCCAGAATTAGAGAACATTTACCATGTTATCTTCTTGCCCTTTTTAAATTTTTTTTATTTTTTTTAATTTTTTTTTTTAAATCTGTTTTTCTGAGCTACGTAGCCCGGGCTGGCTACACCATCCTCCTGCCTCAGCCTCCCAAATCACTGGCAACACAGGCCTGACCACCACACCTGGCACGTGGGCACATTCTGACAGTGGGATCGGGTGACAGGGCCGGAGGGCAGGCCGCTTGCAGAAAAGGGGAAATGGCCAGTCCTGGGGCTGGGGAAGGAGAATCAGGTGTCCTGTGTTTTTCTAAAAAGGCTGAAGATTGTTCTGACAATGATAGTTCTGACAGTGTAAAAAGTTTCTACCTTAAACAGAACTGGCTACATAGAAAAATATTGCCATAAAGAGACAAGGAAATGGAAGAGAAGTCTTTGGTGGGGAGGGGGGTCGGGGGGGGGAGAAAGCGCACAAGAGGGTAAGGGGAACCTATATGAATAATGTACAACAAAATACATATATGGAAATGTCACAATGAAAAGCGTGTCAGAATGAATCACATTAAGGTGTACATTAAAAATTTCCGATTAAAAAAAAAAGGCTGAAAGATGTTAGGGTAGAAAAGGGCTCAGGCCTGCGATGGGGAGTGTAAGGGCATCTTTGCATCCCCTGTCCTGAGCATGCAAGCCCCAAGACCTCCAGGTGGGAGGCTGGGGAAGGGACACAGGGGGCCCGGGGTGCCCCATCTCTCCAAGGAGCCTGCGGGACACAGAGGTCCTCTAAGACCTCCAGAGCGGACCATTCTTATGGGGAGGTGCAGTTCCAGACATGACCAGCAGGTGGCGCGCGCACCCTGCACATTGTGGCGCCTGGACGCGCTTCCACCTGGCGGCGGGCAGGGGATGCTGTTGCCGAAGCCAGGGGCGCCAGGCCAACCCCTCCTCTCAGAGCAGAGTCCCCTGCAGCCCGAGCAGGAAGGGCGCAGACCCAGACGGAGAGGGTGCTGGCTGCAGGCCAGAGAGCAAGCCCCACTCCTCCAACCTCTGCTCTTGTCCCCCCTGGAGACAGGAGCTGGGCGGATGCCCCCCAAAATCTAAAGGGGACAGTGGCTCGAGGGCTGGGCCAGACCCCTGCAGACACTTCAGGGCTCCACGGGGTCTCCGAGAGGCCGCACTGGGGAGCACTTGCCACGGGCCCAGGACTTGACCTTGAGTCAGGACAGAGGACATGAGGGAAGGTTTTGGGGTGAAGATACTCGAGCTACAAAGCCAGGTGTGGTGGCTCCGCACTGTGATCCCAACACTCGGGAGGCTGAGATGGGAGGATGGAGAGTTCCAGGCCAGCCCGGGCCTCGCGAGACCCTGTCCCAATCTCCGGAGATCTCGTCTCCAGGTGGGGATGGAGCCTGGAGTTGTGGCCACGACTGTGATCGCAGCACGAGGGAGTCCAGGGCAGGAGGATCAATGTGAGTTCCAGCCCAGCCTCGCGAGACCCTTCTCAGAAAAGAAAAAGTTAAAAAGAAACAGAAGCTACATCCTGGCTCTGTGACCTCAAGCAAGGCGCCAAATGCTTCCGAGCCTCAGTTTCCCCACCTGTAAAATGGGAACGAAAGGAATTTTCGAGATCACAGACATGCACAAGTGCAAAGATGGCCCATCCGCCGGGATGACCGAGAGGCCCAGGGTGATGGCGGAGCCTTCTCCTCTCTGGGGAGGCTCCAGGTGGCTGGGGTTCCCCGGGACAGTCTGACAAGACGGCCCACATGGGCAGGCCTGGAGGCACGGAGGCAGCCGGGCCTCCAGTATCCTCAGGCCTTCCTTCATTCTCTCCCCAGGGTCTCTGGGGCAGACGGGACCACCAGGGCCTGCTGGACCCCCAGGATCCAAAGGTGACCGGGGACAGACAGGAGAGAAGGGCCCGGTGGGGCCTCCTGGTAAGGACCCCCACGCCCTGGTGTTGCCCCATGGTGGGAAGAGGCCGGGGGTCTCCCCTACCCAAGCACAGAATGGGTCCCCCAGACCCCTGCTCATTCCTTCCCAGCCCCACCCCTCTCATCCCCAGTCCCGGGGGTCTGTAGGGAGAGCATCTTTGGGGGACCTTTGGGGGCAGAGTGGGGCTGCCAGGACCGGGGTCTGTTCTCAGCCACTGAAACCACCTCAGAAGTCCCCCAGCTCCTCCTGAGCTCCGGTCAGGGCTGGATGCCTCCTCTGTGTCCCACCCCCCAGCTGAGCTTCCTGGGATGACCTCGGGCATCTGGCCAGAGCCCCTGCCAATCCCCCCGTCTCTGCCCTGGCACCTTCGTCCCCGGCCGCCCCTGTCCTCCGCACTGGGCCAGGGAGGGGATGCCATCTCGTTCACCTCCCAGGACGCCCTCCAGGAGCGCAGTGGGTCCAGAGGCCATTACTCACCAGCCATGTGGTCCCAGCCAACCCCGTCCCCTTCAGGGCCTCAGTTTACCTGTCTGGACTGAATCAGCTGGCAGCCTCATGATGAATTCTCTTCTCCCCACCGTAGGCCTCCTGGGGCCGCCAGGACCCCGCGGGCTGCCTGGAGAGATGGGCCGCCCTGGCCCCCCAGGACCGCCCGGCCCCGCAGGCAGCCCGGGCCTCTTACCAAACAGCCTCCAAGGCGCCCTGTACTCCCTGCAGCCGCCTACGGACAAAGACAGTGAGTGTCTCCCTGCGGGCGGGTGGGCACGCAGACCCAAGGGGCTTCTGCACGGCTGGCCTTTCTCGAAGGGTCCCAGGGGTGCCAGGATCCTGCCAGGGAAGATGGTCAGCCTGGGAATGAGGCTCAGCTCTGCCGGAGGGTTCCCTAGGGGCCGACACTGGCTCCGGGTGGCCTGGCCCTGCCTAGGTCGCTCTGCATGCTGGCCTGGCCCAATTTCACACCTGGCAAGACCACCTTGCCAAGGTCATCTCTTGTCATATTAGGTCCCTCACTGTGATTCACTCCAGTGGTGTTTACTGAGCACCTACTATGTGTTAGGCACAGCGCTGAGCAAAATGGGCAAACTCGGGCTCTCAGGAGCTACTGTCTGGTCCAAGGGAGCCTCGGAACGCACAGAAACCCCCGCTTCTGTGTGGCGGGTCCAGAGAGTAGGGGGACAAGAACTCTGGGTCCAAGGAACAGGGAGGCAGTGGCTGGCCAGGCAGTGGGAGCCTGCGGGTGCCAAAAGGAACATGGTTTTGGGCGGAGCTCCCAGGCAGCTGGGGGGTTTTAGGAGGAGGGCACAGGATCATGTTCAAGGCCAAGTCTGGGCACTCGTGGCACCCGCTTGTCATCCCAGCACTCAGGAGGCTGAGGCAGGAGGATCTCGAGTTCCAGGCCAGCCTGGGTCTCGCGAGACCCTGTCTCAACCTTCAGAGATCTCCTCTCAAGGTAGAGGATGGGCCTGGCAAGGAGGCCACGCCTGCGATTGCGGAACTCGGGAGGCAGAAGCAGGAGGATCTGGAGTTCAAGGCCAGAGGCAGCCTGTGTAACTTAGCAAGGCCCTGTCTCAAAATAATAACAAAAACAAAATAATAATTATAATTACAATAATAAAGGGATAGGGGTGCAGCCCAGCAGCCTAGCATGCTTGAGGCCCTGAGTTCAGCTCCAAGTCCAGCAAGGAAGGAAGGGAGAGAGGGAGGGAGAGAGGGAGCGGGCAGGAAGTCTGAGAGGAGAAGGTGGGTTAGAGGCATCCCAGGCACCCCGAGTCAGGGAGGGGTCACCTGTTAACAGAGAAACCCCTGCCCCCTCCTGGCCAGGCCTCTGACCTCCCAGAGAGTACCACCCTCATCTGTGTGCTGAGACCTGGGCCTGAATCCCACTTCCCCGCTCCCAGCCTCAGTTTCCCCATCTGTAACGCGGGATGGAGCCACTCTGTAAATCAAAGCTCGCCACCCCCAGCCAGTGGCAGCAGCCCAAGAGGCTCCTTCCCAGACAGGTCGGGGACGGACCCAGGCTGGCCTCAGTGGGGCAGGGGCTGTGCTGGCGGGGGTGGAGGGTGGGGTGGAGGGCGGGAAGGGGCAGGGCTGGGGCTGACCCACTGTCTGTGGGCCAGGCTTCCTCGCACTGCCAGGGCGCTGGGCACGGGGGTGTCCTGCAGGGCCTTGGGAGGGGGCTTGGGAGTGGATAGTGGCTTTGGGGTCAGCAGCCTGCACCCCTGAGCCGTGAGCAGCCAGCCAAGAGGTCCAGCCGGGGCTTCCAAGCAGTGGCCACAAAGGGGTGCATTTTCTGGGGCTGCTTTGGGGCCCAGGGCAGGTGGGAGGTGCCCGTCCAGCTCTGGGGGCCTCCGACCCCTCAGGCCGGCTGCCAGCCAGCTGCTCTGTTCCCACAGATGGAGACGCCCAGGTGGCGCCTGCTGTCGTCGACACGGTGCTGGCCGGCATCCCGGGGCCGCGGGGTCCCCCCGGACCCCCAGGTAAGTGGATCCATTCCTTCCTGGGCTTGGCCTTGAGGGGCCCTTTGTTGCTATGGAGACAACCCCAGGGCTGGAGGCTGTGATCGCCCCTCTCCAGGACTTGTGGGGAGCAGTGCGCTTCGCCGGCCCCACCTGACCATCAGTGACTCTGCCCATAGGTCCACCAGGACCACACGGCCCCCCAGGACCCCCAGGCGCACCCGGCTCCCAGGTAAGGACTTAGCCATTTCTGTCATGGTGCAGGGAGCGGGCTGGGGGGACCTTGTCTCCCGAGAGAGAAGCCGGGCTTCTCCCCAGCACAGAGCCCAGGTGCTGCCAGATGGTATGAAAGCTGGACCAGGTCCCCAAAGGTCCCCTTTGGCCTGTCACCCCTCTCCCTGTGAATCACATATGGAAAGGGGATACCCGGAGTCTGACTGGGGTGATCCCAAATGCCAGGCTCCATCTGCCTCCTCAGTCATGGGCTCCATCAGTTCAGATAAAAAGAAGAGCAGGTGCAAAGGCCCTGAGGCAGGAACATGGCTGGTAATGATCCCAGGAGAGCGAGGTGTGAGCTGAGGTCAGGTGGGATGGGTCTTTCCTGGGGGAGGGCCAGGTCAGTGTCTGTAGCTGGGAAGGAATTAACTGAATTTCAGGGGGGCAATTCCCTGATGCCATTTGCATCTTCAGAAGACCCCTCTGGCTGGCTGACATCAGGGAGGGTCGCTGGGGATGGGGGATCCAAGGTTCCCCTTTGGGAAGAAGTGGAGGGGGAGCCTTGCAGGCAGCTGGGTGAGGAGGTATCGGGGGAACAGCCACACACACGGGCCCGGGACCCCAGGAGCCACGTAGAGCAGGCGTCAGCACCCCAACCTTGGCCCTTCCGGGAAAGTCCTCGGCCATCTTTTTCCCTTCCCCATGGGGCACCAGCCTGGCCGTTTCCTGTTGAGCAGGGGAGAAGAGCAAAGGCTCAGCTGCCAGCTATGACCCAGGGACCCCCATAGGCCCATGAGAACTACATGGTCCCCCAGGAGTGCCCAGCTCTAGACCCAGGGGGCCCTCGCCCCCAAGCCTGGCCTTCCTCCCTCCCCCACTCCATCCTTTTTTTCTGGAGCCCAGAGTTGGTGGAGGAGGCGGCCTCACCTGCCTCATCTGCTTTTCTGCAGGACCTGGCCAGGGAGCGGGCCGTGGCGGGACAGTCTGTAAGTGTGGGCCGCGGGTTGCAGATGGGGTGGGGACCAGGGCCATCGTGGGGACAGTGGGCTCTGATTCAGCCCAGGGCACTGGCAGGCGGCGGCACACTGTCCTGGGCTCAGCCCCCCAGTGTCCTCAAACACAGCCTTGTGGGGCCCAACCAGGAGGGGCCCAGGGAGGTGGAGGGGTAGCAGGTAACCTAGTCCGTCTGAGGTGCCCTAACAGAGGGAGGCTGGCCTGGAGGGGGGACTCCTCCCCCAGGCCGTGCCCAGGGCAGAAATGGCCTGGTATTGGGGGGGAGTGAGGAGGGTGATGGTTCTGGGGGCTTGGTCAGGGAGTCCGGACCCCTAGGTTAATGCACCATTTGGCCTGGGGCTTGATATTAATGCCGTGTGGCATGGGGTGGCAGGATACCTGGGAAGTCCCTCCCCTTCTCTGAAAACATGAACATCCCAGAAATCAGCAGCTCAGACAGCTGCGCTTCAATGGCCCTGTTAGAAACCAGAGTCTGCGGGGGGCAGTGGCAAACGCCTGTAATCCCAGCGACTTGGGAGGCAGAGAGGCAGGAGGATGGCGAGTTCGAGGCCAGAGGCAGCCTGCATAACTTAGCGAGACCCTGTCTCAGGATAAAATAATTTTAAAGGGGCTGGGGGACGGGTCAGCTCACTGGTGGAAGCGCCCCGGGTTCAATCTCCCAGTGCTGAAGAAAATAAAAGAAAACAAAAGAAAAGAAAGGAAGGAAGGGAGGGAGGGAGGGAGGGAGGGAGGGAGGGAAAAGAAAAGAAAGAAGGAAGAAAGGAAAAAAAGAAAAAAGAAAGAGAGGGAGGAAGGAAGGGAGGGAGGGAGGGAGGGAGGGGAAAGGAAAGGAAAGGAGGGAGGGAGGGAAAAGAAAAGAAGGAAGGAAGGGAGGGAGGG